>WSZQ02062783.1:0-28604 GCA_019419845.2 Weissflogia rhopalogaster
TCCTAAATTTACATCTAATCTACACAAAACATGCCTTTGGACTAAACTTTCCAGAAGAGGTTTTCCTGTTATTTAATACGCATTTCTTAGTCAACTTTTCGCATTCGCGACAATAGCATAAAATGGATTGCTCCGTCCGACTTAAGCTTTCTTATATTTGTATCTTTAAACTTTGCGGCAGTTGAAGAAGGTGTGTTCTGGTATGACTATTTCTCCACATAATACGCAATGATCTGTGCCTTCCTGAAGGGAACAAGTATTTGACGAAGCATCCGTGCCGCTCTGGGAACTGTTGAATAAAACGTATCCTGTACTTATCCCTTTCGAAGTAGCTCCACCTGGTTTGCCAATTCCCAGTGGTTCTCTCGTGTTGTTTTGGTGCAGATTTCAGATGGGTCTTCTTGTTTTGTGGACCAAGAGTTAGCTCATTGTGCCATCATTATGTATGTTAGTCGTTTCCGAATGACTACAGGTTAGGTATTACTGTGTGGTTTAATTCCCATAGTTCTATGTCAGGTTAGAGCCGTTTAGAGTATTGCATTTGTTCAGCTTACAATAAATCTTATTTTATTTCGCTCTTTTCAACATCTAGAAAACATTAATTTGATGCTACGAAATAAACACTGGAATCGTCAAATACAATGCAATTTCCTTTATCGATTATAAAATACTATCCAAATGCAAATTTCGACTTCAGCTCGCAAAAACTGCAAATAAAGGCCTGGGGCATATTTATCTTTGTATGTGTATATGTGTCCGATATGTACTCTATAATTTCTTTGTATTACTTATATACTATTTAATTAATAATATTATCATCGGGCATTAATTCACTTTCCCTGTCCTATTTAATCAATATTGGATAACTTTATAGAATATGTGTAAATTATAGAATACAAGATATCGTTGCCCATCTGGGCAGCTTAGTGTTAGCGTCTCGGCGAACCACGAAGGAGGACGGGGTTCGATTCCCCGAGGTGAACAATCCACCGGGTGAACATTATTCACCCACAACTTACCACAAACACTTACAACACTACACATTCAACACCCAACAACTACACAACAAAAACAAATACAAACTGTAAACACACAAATATATGTACAAACACGGCGGAAAACCCTCAGGGTGGATAGACTATAAAATATATACATTATTGTTAAGATATCGTAAATGTATTATTCGGTTGAAAATATATTGTTGGTACGATATTCAATAGGCGATATTTACTTAAACTATTTGTATATTTTTGCAAATACCTAATTCAATTATTTCGGAAATAGATTTACATCTAAAATTGAAATATATTCTCTAGCCGTTGTTTATTTTATTATCACTGGGGATTGACATCTACTCAATCCAAACAGCGCGCGTAAATAACGCAACGCGTATGTGCAATTCGCGAATGTTATGAGTCAATATACGCATGCATGTATGCAAAAGTCAATTAAGTTTTCTACGATACTGAATGGCACCAGAGTGCGCCTGGTTTCGCCGAAAGTTATAAAGCCGTAATGGCGCATAAAATTTTCCGGTGACATGCAGTAAATGATGATTCGCGCATCGCCCGACGTGTTGCGCTTTTCCCCGCACGCGAGTAATGAATGTACCGTAATTGGGTCGTGATTTCAATTCAGCCGTAAGCGCGTAATTGTTGCACGCCCCAGGGGAGATGCAGTTTATACAGGCACGTGTGATAATAAGATCATAATTAGCACACAAGTGCGTAATTGCGATTTTATGCGCGACATGTTCGCGTGCATCGATTCGTGTGAATCGATGAAGACAAATATCGATAATTGCTGTTTGCGTATTTGTGCAATCAGCAACGGCTGATCACATCCGGAGACAGGTGCACAAGGGGAGACAATCCCATTACGTATTTCCATCCTGGGCGAATCAAGCAAAACTGCGCAGATGGTGGGTGGCATTAAATGCGCAAAATGCCAGGGAGGCATACCGAGGCAATGGGATGTGTTGTGAAAAGTTTCATTTGCATACGAGTGAGCAGGCCACTATCCGCCGACATTAGTGCCATGCGGAGATTAAACACGTACATGTAGAATGTGTGCATGGGAGTATGTGACAGTGGATGTCACCGAGAGTGTTTATTACAATGTGTGTACTCCAGTGGGTGGAAATTTATACCTTTTTTGCAAACTTATAGGGTAGTTGGTTGCACTTGTGAATATGACATATGCTATTTTTCTTTCGCGAACACCATTAGCGGCTTACTACGCGAATGTAAGTGTTATGCCATGTTAGAATAATTCAAAGTTATAGAATGTTGTTATTTCCAAATTAAAATGTTATGTTGATTCTAATTTTAATAATATTATTTTGATGGAAACGTGATATGTGCACATAATTTAATGATGATGATTTAATGATAATTTAATGATGTTTTGACAATGTTAAAATAAAATGTTCCCGTAAAATTATATTTATCATATCAACAAGTGTTCCTGATTATGTTTAGAAGTAAATGCATCGAAAATTACCAACCAAAAATTATTATCCACCCCATTTTAATATATTTTATTTAAAAAAAAATGTTATTAATGTTTACGATGCATTTTTTGCATAGTCACAAATTAAATAATTGTATAGCAACTTTTATGATTAAATCTGTTATGTGCATAGAAAAAAATGTGTATTTACTATTCGTATTACTTGTATGTCTTGCAGCACTCCCCTTCGGCTCGAGCCATAATTTGCAATACTCGTACTCAATATATAGTAATACATGTGCGTTGTACTCTAAACTTTTTCTGTGACTATTAGACTAGACTTAGTTTTCTGACATCGGTGTGTCTGCTGTCTACATTTATAGGTGACGTGCAGACGCGGCATATCGAGTATGAAACTACGAAGCACGTGGCGGAATGTACACAGAACACTGGTTTGTTTGTAGAGAACTTATTGTTAGTCATCTACCAGTACTGGTATGATTAGCCGTAGGTTATTTAGATCAGAACTTAATCAAAATCGTAATGTAATATGCACATTATAAAACAGGAGTAGAAAAATAAATTGAAATGTGTGTCTCGTCACTTGTAATGAAGTGATAACTGCGACAGAAGTGATAACTTAAACAAATCTTGAAAATCTCAAAAGTCCGAATAAGTTAGCTTTCACCCCGCCTGATCGGATCTTACTGTTGCAGACCCATCGACCAGTCCTCCTCCTTATGCAGGTTTGGGAAAGTGTAGAGTGCGAGATCTTATATTTTGCGATACCGGGATCCAAGATCTTTGCATTACCGGCAGGACTTTATCAGTACACCCGCACTCCACAATTGTAAGTTGATCTATTAAATATTGTTTATTTAAGTTTGCTTAATAGTTAAGAAAAGTTGATTCGATAAAATCCCCTAATATATTAGCTTTATTTCACATCATAATCATCGAAACGGGACCCTGCAAACATGATCATAGGCTCCCAAACAGTTCTTATAATGCTCGCATCGCTATTAGTATTGCTGACAGTAACTTAATTCAAGTTGATACACCTCTGAGTACAAGGCTTCTTACAGAGGGAACCACAGGCCTGGGACCTCACAAGGTTCATTACGGAACCCGTATGTAAAAGATACACTTTCATGAGTGAACTCAGCACAGAAACCGTGAGTAGGGTCCTTGGATAGACCTGACCAGTTTTAACATGGATCATCTCAATCTGAAGAATATCATTTTTAGAAGGATTTAAAGAATATTGTTGGGTGCCAAAGTAGTGTTCTTTGGCATTCTGTATCTACGTTTTGTACATTTTGTTAGTTTGTATACAACACTTATATGTAGTTGACTTTATTTGATAGATGATTTAATTTGGTCTATTGGTAAATTGATTAATTTACTCTGTGTTGAAATGTAATGCGGTCTCATGTGCCCCTAGCAACGCGTTTTTCTTTCTTTTCCGGAATAATTTATTGTTAGTATATTCTGCCATTATGGAAATTCATTATGGAAAGGTGTTCCTTCAGCTTCCATACATTCCTTGTATTTGGGGTTTTCAGTTGATCTATGTAACTATTACCTATGTAACTATTACCTGGTTGACCTAAGTTTTTTTTGTTTGATTTTACCGAGCATCGACTGCTATGGTCATTAACTCTATTCAGTTCTTTTTCAATGTAATTAGTCATATTAGAGACTAACACTATTGATAAGAAGAAGAATTCACATAATATGCATCCCCACCGAGAACCGAACCCGGGACCTCATGGACAGGTTGACCTAAGTAACTATTATATTATCATACCTATTATATATCGTACCTACGTCTGATTTGTTTGATTTAATTTCTAAATGGCGTATAAAATGTAATTTATGTTGTTATTTTATTAATTGTTGTTTTTCCATTTTTAATTGATATTTTTTTAAAGTTAAATTTACTTTTCTTTATTGTCTTAGTGCCCCATCTCATTTCACAACAGGAATAAATATTTGCCTACTTTGCATGTACTTGCCACAACAAAAATGATCACTCAATCTATTTTGAGTTCCGGTCGGCTTGATTTATTATTTTTACGTATGTATGCACGAAATGAGGCTTTTCCGTAGGCTTGTCAAAAAATAGGGAAACCCGAGTCTCCGTGTTTCCGGGTTTTGTAAATCTACGGGTTTATTCTGTTACGGTTTTGTTTGTGAAAGCCCGGGTTTAAAATCCGAACAAAAACTCGTTTACAGCGTTTTTATAGCGTTTATTACACTAGGTTAATATAAAAGACTAGACGCATGAAAGTTATTTTATTTTCATTAGATATTAAAATGTATATAAATAAAATAATAAAATAGAAACAAAATTTTGGAAACGATAAATTCAATTACGAGTATTCTCAAAGAGAATGGCTATAATCATTTATCAAAATATGCATTAAATACAATCACTCACTAGACAACTTGGGAAAATATTGGACATGTCAATCAACAAGCCCTGGCGCACTCGCGTTTATTTGGGTTTGAGAAACATAAATTTTAGAGCGTAATGGGGCGCACTCGCGTCGATTTCGGTTTTGAAAACATAACCTTCAGAACCAAGCAGTAATGGGGCGCACTCGCGTCGATTCCGATTCAAGGAACAGAACATTCTTTCAAGATCAGCTGGTTCTGGTATAGAAACAGAAACTTTTACGAAAATTCGAGTTAAACCCACGAAAGTAAAAACCCGGTTTAACCCGGTATTATCGGGTACCCTTGACATGCCTACGTGTACATATTGCATTGCGTTAACATAGTTCAACATATGTTTCCGGACTCAGTGCCCATTGCTTGCGATAAAAAATCTTTAATAGTGTGAAATAGCTTGGTATAAACTTTTTAAATAAATAGTTCCGATGTTTACAAGGTGAGACAAAGTTTATTTTCAAACGCTCTTGTCTAATAAATAATATCCCTTCAAACACACAGTATTTCATTGAATGCACAAAAAATAGCAGGAATGCACAGTGACCGCCAACAATAAATAAACCCAAACCCCAAATGTCGGAACATTGCACGTGCGCTTGTGCACGTGTTACACCGCCAGAACGGCAACCGACATATGCAATACCGGTACACGCATCCGAGCACACGTCTAACAAATATGGTGCTTTTAAAAGCACCTATTTGCCCTGGTACACATTTGGTCTGCAACAACAAATCGCTGCTTCGGCTGGTGCATGAACACCTCACCTCTTCCGCCACTTTAGGAGCTCTGCTTTCCATCCCGTCACCGCAACAATCCAACTCTACTAACCCTTACGCCCTACTGCACATTACTCACGTGGTATCAAAATTTACATAGCACTCCTCCAACTACTCCACCGAAGCACAACTCGAACATGATATCGAACATGATAGAAGGATATGCCGGTCGTAAATGCTCCTGTGCATTGTGCACTGAGATGAGAATACGAACTAGGACTCACTGCAAGCTTTACCAAATTTCCGCCACGCCGCGTCCATTCATTAAACAAAATTAATCTGCATTTGTCAATGCTTGCCCCGCTTCAGCTCCAGCGTCATTTTCGACGGCGTGCGACCGCCTCCACATGATGACACAATTGTGCACTTAGATTTTAACGAAAGCGAGTTTATCGATTTCCATCGCTGGTTGTTTCATTCAAATTCGTAATCCGAGAGCGACGAGAACTCTGGATGCAAAACCGTATGCTACATTGTTCGACTAAACTAAAAATACACCGTTTACGGGTGCTGAAAAGATGTCGGTGGTAGACTAATGTATTCATCGTTGCACAATTCTGCCACAATTACCGTTGGCGCATTTTAGCCTATGCTCTGGAGCACGCCATTTTCCATTGTTTTGAAGAGCTTGCGGCAACTCGTCGTGTTGTTTCAGGTGAACCGACCCTTTCTACCGGCAACACGATAAAGGTGGAGCTATTCAAACGCTTTAATGTTGTAGAAGCTTTTAAATATGTAATATATTATAATTATAACTTTAGTTATATGCTAACAGTTTACTATTTTGTAGCAACTTATTGTTTATACATGGACCCGGAGTATTATTAATATACAAATTAATTATTACGTCATAAATTTATGGTTCAACAAATCTTGGAGTAAATTTCAACAATATGTCGTCTTTAAGACCGACCTTGGCCTTACAAGCATATTAATATACTTACTTGCTTGAATAGTAATATCTTTTTCGGCAACAAAGTTTGTACAGTATTTGCATAGCCAGTGTTGTTTCAAACAATTGTTAATATTGATACAATGAATTATTATATATTCTATGCCAATTTAATGTCAATAACTTAAAAGTTATACAATAGATACAGGCAAGGTTTGCCCGCGGTTCCGAGGGGACGAACAAAGGAATGGTCGCGTCATCTCCACAATCTGTTATGCCCTCCTGGGGTATAAATAGGCAATCAAGTCCGTCTTCAGCAGCCAATCATCCGTTTCCGAAGTCCGTCTACAGTAGCGAGTCCGTCTTCATCTGCGAGTCCGTCATTCATCCACGATATCTCTTTTATTGTGGTACAACAACCCCACAGAACAATTGAGCGACAGAATGATAGTGTGCAGACAATGTACGGTGGTGGTCCCCTTTTGTGGGAAAGTGCTCAAACAGAAGGAATGAACACCAGACAAGTGGGGTAGGGGAGTACACCTCGAAGAAATGCTTCTGTGGCATTGCCAAGGAGTATCAATCCTTATTCACTGGGTAGAGATGTAAAAGCAGCAGTAGCTATGGACCACTTGCTCCGGTTAGAAATACGTTGGCAATAGTTATTAAAAAAAATATCATTCTAGGGAACTAAAGTTATTCACTTGAAATTGGTAAGTGTGGATCATATGGATCATATATTCTAATGCATTATAAAAATATAAAAATATAAATTTTATATTTCTACATTTTGATATCTTTGTGCTTATATTTGTATATACTCGGTGTCACAAAATTGCAAAAAGTGTAACTTTTCTCGATGCAGTTCGGGTGGAATGCAGCCTAGGTACCTGAGCAAGACCGAGCGTGCGATACAAACATACCCGAAGAATGTAGAAGGTTGTGAATGATTGGCCGATGGGATATTCTAGAAGACCACAGGTCAATGAAAGTACGAAAAGTTGAAGATCAGAAAGGGTGGACGAGGAAGCAGATCTTAACATGTTAATCAATGTTAACCAGGCAAGCTTCAAAGCAATATTATCTAATCATATCTTATTTTCAGTCAGATACTTTAGGGTAACTTCTAGGGTAACTTCAAACCTGAAATACGATATAAAACTGAGTTTCCAAACATTTTAGTTCTATCCATTAAATTTGTGAGAGTGGGTATAACCATGATTTTCATCATAATTGTTTATGACAGTACGGTAATTCTATTAAATTAATATTCAAATTATAATCGATTAGGTAATATACACATATGTTCAATTTGCACACATTGTCTGTTAACTCGTTTTATGGTGTTATATAATATTTGTTAACAGCTCGTAATGAAGTGATATCACAAAATGAATTTCATTAATTCCAAACTGCACTACATCAGCAAAACACCCATGTTAAACAGAAATAATTTAGTTTTATTGCTGCTCAAGCAAGCATAAAATAAAATTGATAATAGAGCACAAGGTACATGATGCCACAGAAGCTCGAGGAATTGATGCAATATAAATGTCCGTCCATTAGGTTCATGTGACATCATAAATATGCGCATTTGATGGCTGAGCAAATTTCCGCGAGCACCTACGCGCTGCATTGTGATTGCCGCGCGAGCACTCTGCAAAATATCAAAACGGCTCGAGCGCTTCGGTTTTAGGTAAATGCAGACACGAACTCAATATGCGGTGCATGCGCGCCCGCGAGCATAAAATACACCGATTTCAATTTTGAATGCCACGGGCAAAAACACACCATGCGATTCAATTCGCCCACGTGAACACAAGCCCGCCAGCAGCGCATGGATTGCGTCAAAACAGTCACTTGCAAATGTTTAATATAGTTGCGAAAACAATTTCCAATGTGGGCCCGTTTTGACAATCCGAAATCGGCGACGGTGAAATTCACATTTCAGTGCTGTCTCGCCGCGTCGCGACGACCCACAAACAAAGTTCGCCCTACCATCACACACAGCGATTGAGTAGAATAGAATAGTGCATGTATTGAGGTTAGATTCCATTATGTGCGATGCGCATTTCGGAAACTATTGTGAAGGGACGACAAATTGGCGAAGTGACGCAAAACACGTCGCGGGGCGAGGGTGGAGAATTCGCAAAGTTCGCGTGTAGTTACGCAGTTATGATGTAGCAATATTGCTGCTTAGTTTCGCGCTGAGACATCTGCGGCACGACAGCAATTTGTTGTCGATGGCTGGGAGGGGTGCACTTAATTAAATCCCGCTTGATCACTGCCGCCGACGAGTAGGCCGCGCTGCAGATATGCACACAGCGCCAAACCTTTGGCATGTTTGTGCAAGGCTAATTTATTGCTTACGGAAGCATTGGCGTAGTCGATTGAAACCTTAAAGTGAGGTTAAATGCTGTAGTGACAGCTGTTAACTGCTTTATGTGCGACATAAGACGAATACCAATGTCAAGAACATGCAAAGTAATAAATGACTTAAATTGCATTCTATCTTATATATTGGTAAAGCATCAATTAAGTTTGAATTACATAATGTTTCTTTCAGTTGCATTGAACTATCTGTCCAATTATAATGTTTTACTCGCATTTTACACACTACAAACATCATATTAATATTTTGAACGGTTATAGCCAAGGTTTTATTGAAATTTCAAGAATTGCATTAAATGGACGAGAAAATGATAATGCCCTATATATATATATCCGCATATATATTAAGGAACGTTGCAAGTTTCGTCAAGAAGGTTTACAGTTCGTTTATTGCGCGATTTTATTACCTATTTAGATTTTTGTTTATTTTGAAACAAAGAAACAAAAGTTTATTCTATTTCGTTCATTTGTTTGTTGGATTGTCGTTCCTATTTCTATATCACTAAAATCATAAATTCCAAAAAAAAAAACAAAAATACTTAAAGTAATAAATTTTAATAAAGACTAATGTAAACAACATAATTTGTGTCAGCACGTAGTCAACGTGACCCGACCCATCAATTGTCAATTCCTAAGTGGGTTTAATATTACAGGACCTATTTGTGAACCCGATCTTAGGTCGCAGCCGGCGATCACTGACGGGCGATATGTTACCCTTGCAACCAATATAATACATCGCAGCGGCATCGCTGGTGCATCCAGTCTGAGAAGTCGGTAATGTCGATGAAACATGTACTGTACCCTGCAGGGGCATCTTCTCAGTAATAATAATTGGTTTATTCCTACATGGGCGCCGGCAAAGAGTGCTTGAAAAGTAAAAAGTTACAAAGATGTGAAACCGTTCGCAAGATCAATCGAGGCAAAAATGTCCGCGTAACGCGTTAGACGAGGTTCAGGTGGGTGCAAGTGTTGGGCAGACGTCCAGGCTACTTTAATAATGAGCCAATGGTGCTCGGTGTCAGAACGAGATGTGGGTTGGAGGAGAAGGGGAACATGACCTATATTGGCTCAAGTACGTCCAATGTGTATTATGAAAGGATGTAGTGACCCATGGGCGCACCTAGCTCTGAAGTGCAATGGATTGAAGGTTATATGGTTGAAAGTGGGGTGAAAAGAAGAAGACATATTGTGCAAGCTGCTGGATGACAGGGGGAAAAGGGTACGTATACTCCGTGGAATAGTAGAAAAAAGGAAAGGATAGCTAAGGATACAACTTAGCTTGCCAGCAGGGAAATTGCGATAGACAATATAGTTTAAGTTTTAGTTTTATTGTTAATTGTTGTTAAATGTATATACAGTTTTAGTTATTTCAATGAAGTGTATGCCAATAAAAAATTTTATATGTACATTTCCAAAGCGCAAAGAACGTGCTCATGCTTTATTAGTAAAGAATAATTTGTTCATCTTTTAAAATCCATGGTAGCTTAACAACATTCATACAAAATAAAAAGATGATGGTATAGAGTATGTGTCTATGTGTGGGAGTAAAATATTACCAATTAAATATTGTTTCTTTGTTTGGCAAATGGTTTGATAGAAATGCCGGAAATTGCACATCATCTCGCTCATCTCTTAATCTGAGGGTAGATGATATGATTTGATTATCTTTCAGGAAATGACAACGAACTTAAACTGTAGTTTGGCCAAATGTCATTCATATTTTGGGTTTTGGGCGAGACTTAAAATATAATAGTGTAACATTCCAAAGAGTGAGATTGCAGCTTACTGTACAGGAGAGTTTAAACTGAGAGGCGATTACCATTTTACTCGCTCCAACAACAGTATTCTGCAGCCAGACATTTTCTCGAAGAACATCCCTAAACATAACAAGGCATTGATCGCCGATGAAAGTAAAGGAAGAAGAAGACAATAGTATTGATTGATTGAATTGTTTAACAAGAATATGGGCCACATAATATGACGTTGAAATGAATAACATATACGAGTTTTAGAGAGACAAAGTTGAAACATAACGGCAACCGAAAATGCACAAACAATTGATTATATTTAAGTTCTATAATAAAGGTGTTCACATTTTGTATCGCAGGGTCTAAGCCCCAGAGGAGCCTCGTTCCAAGGAACAAAGGGCAAGAATAAAACAAAATCTTCAACGTGTCTGATATAATTGTATGGCGAGCAGGATCTGGCATTCGGCACGTAATTTACACTAACTAAACACTACCTGTTGTGATCAAGTAAGTTTTATTCTAGTTTGCTGCGGTTGGTTACTAAGCAAGATATAAACAGTAGTTTCCTAATGTTATTTATGTATTGTTAAGGCCAGTATTCCAATAAACGCCAACGACGACGGTTAGTCGTCGACCTGTTATAATTTAACATCTATTATAAATTATACGATCTGTTTGTAACACTACCAATAACACTTACTTTCAAATTGAAATAAGCCTATTAATAGGCACTGGATAATTTTTTAAAAACAGCCAAAATTCATTGCTAGCCTGGGCGCACTAGGTCAAGCAGTTCAGTGGTATGATCAGTGACTGATGACCATAAGATCACGGGATCAAATCTCGACGGGCGCAAGTCAAAATGAATTCCTCTATTCATAAACAGTGAATTTTATAGAACTATAGACTTCAGCATTCGATAAAATTCTACTCGCAAAATTCAACAACACCTCAACATCGACTAAAATATATAATGTCACTTATCCGATTTAAACCAACAACATAAATGTACACATTTATGGTAAATGTAATGCCAAGTAGAGTATTGTACTGTTTGATATTGTAACACACAAAAAGGTCTACAAAATAATAAATGAAGCGCAACTAGTTTTAAATGAATACATTTAAATATAAATTGTACGTGGTATGAATAACAATTTTCGATGCAGTGCACATGTAGATATGAAAATGTTTAAAACGCTAGGCAGATTGCGTCTGATGCTCAATTTCTCCCTAATGAAATTCGATGATTTTTGAGCAGCCCCCAATTAATTTACTAAATGTACGTAAATCTTCTTTGTTAAAACATTACAATTTCAAAATAGAAAAAGTGAATACACGAGTAAATAAATAACAATCATGTTATGTTCAATTTATATCCGTCTATTACTTGTCATTGTTTGTTCCTCGTTGCTCTTGCTTCTAATTAAAAAGAAATAGCCTTTGTAATTAACAAAATTGCTCTGTTCTCGCAATATTGCGCTTGGAAATGCAATAGCTTCCAGTGCAAATGAAATTTTCATTAATTGCTCGACAATTCAATTCAGAAAATGGCTTGCATTAGATTGTGGGGGCGTGCGCGCAACTTACTTAAGTCAATTATGCTCCTAAATGCGCATACGTGCACGTCTATCATATTGCTGTGCTGGCTGAAAAGCCCAGCAATATGACGAGGAGGGGTGTAGAGAGGCGGCGGGCGAGTATGGGTGTAGTAATTTGGATTGTAAATATTATCTTTCGGTTTACAGCAGCTCGCTTTCCATCTACGCCACGCCGACGTACACGAAGGTATTAATCGGTACTTACTATTCGCTCGAGTGGATTTTCCCTTGCTCGAAAACATTAACGTTCACTCATGCACATATTGTCTCGTTTCTGGAGGAGAAATCATATGTGTAGATATAACTGTGCGGACACTGAAGCGACATGGGCAGTCTTTTCGGTAGTTGTTGAAAAGATAAACTTCCGCAGGACTTATAAATGTTAGTCAGTCAAAACTCGGGAAAGTAATTCTAAACGGGATTAAGGAGGTATGACAATTATTATAAGATACTTCTAGGGTAGGTTATACGGGCTAAATGAAAAGTAGATATACCTTTATTCAGGCATTTGACCCCTGTACCCAAAAAATTATTCACAATCATACTTTTATAATACATCAAAAACCCAACAATAATTTCACAATAATATTTTTTCAAACAATATAAATAAAATAAAAATAAAAATGTTAAAAACCAGCCCCCCTTATTGTGTCATTCCTCTCCAACGCTTCAATTTCTCACACACAATTTGCATCACTACTGTCATAATCTCCGCTCTCCCAGCCACTCTTTTACATTCTCCCTCTTCCATCCTAAAGCATTTACACTATCACAGGCAACCAGATGATCCAAGATATCCATCCCACCTCATTACACACACTCCATATATTCAAACCCCATCCACATCTTACTTTCATGCTCCTCAGTCCCACATCTTGCCCTGGCCATAACCTGCTTGTTGCCGGCGCTCATTTTCTGTTTGGTGACATAGTTTGGCTTATGCCCGACCACCTGTATTAGCCTGCATGTCGGGTTGTACATGTTCCTAATCCTCTCCTGGCGCCTTTGTTATTCCACCTCTGAACCCCTTTCACACACCATCCATTCTATCGGTCCCTTTTCTCGCAATATTTCCCCTATCGCTCCTCCCGACAAACCCAAATACTCATACTCCTTCCTTCCGTTCCCTCTTCAACCACTCACACAACACTCAATTTACTAGCACAACATTCCCATATATTCTTCACCAATCTTCCTTTAACAGTCATTCTCCATCTCATCCATTGAGGACCATCATATCTTTGATGAACCACGTCTGTTTCCTCTCTAAGGCTTCCCATTTCCATTCACCCAGTCCCCACACTTCCACACCATATAACACTCTCGGCTAGACAAATGAACCCATAGTCTTAGTATCAAATCCCAGTTATTTCCCCACATATTCCCCCATTTCCGTTCCACACACCCCGTGCACTCCTTGCCTTTCCTTGAATCCATCTCACATGCTCTCCTTTTTCTCCATTTTCACCCACATGTATTCCTAAAAATAGCTTTCTCCACATTCCACACATTCCTCTTCTAGGCATTTTCTTTCCAACCCTTTCAATCATGCGCTGCATGCTTTCTCTCTCGCTTAAAGCATCCATACGCCAGCCATACGCCAGCATCTACACTTTTCCTTTTACCAATCACAACCCCGCCATCTTGCCCGTTTGATAAAACCTCTTCCATGTCACTTAGCTACAGATTGAACAGAAGACGACTCATCGGGCATCCTTGACGCACACTTCTTGCACTCCTAAACCTTTCTGTCATCCGCTCATTCGCTTTTGGCACAACCAATGTTTCAACATATATCCTGTGCACCCAACTAACAATCTTCTCACTTATACCCTGTTTTCTTAGACACTTAATCAGCTGTCCTATTATATATAATTTGAAATAGTGTGATAAATATGAAATTTATAAAGTTTACCCTATATTCCTCATTCTATTGTGTAAACAGGTATCCATGAAATTACATACTTTAATTCATTTCAATGCCCATGGAAATGCATTTTGGAATATACCACGGAATAATCTTCACATTAAATACGGTATTTTTAATATTATGCGAGCTTCCAATATTTATAAATGTAATGCTGTTCATTTTAGAGTCTATAAAATGCCGATATTTCTACGGAAGGTTAGAAAGCCATATATTTTTTTCTTTATTTTCATCACGACCTGTCGTAAATTCGTGAACATAAAAGTAATTGCTAAGTTGATAAAATATGAATAAAATATTAACTTTATAAATCTTGGTCGCAATAAAGATCATGGGGTTAAAAGCCAAATATGTGATAAAATTATTTATTATTATTAAATATCAAATATTTAGAATAATTAAATTTCAAGTAACCCAAGAAAAATTGAGTGTTAAAGCACATAAGAGTTGCTAACGTTGTCGGCAGTTCCAGATTTGGGATCTGCCATCGACTGCCATGGTTCTTTGAACCGGATTCTATTAGACTTTGAGAAGCAAGTACACTAATATGGGTATATTAATGTTACCAATTTTCGCCTTCTGTACGGACTTATAACCAGCTCTGCCTCATGTTACCAGAACTTACGTCATATGGAAGAGGTGTGCGATGTTCTGCACCCTAAAGGAGAGTGGAGCTCGTAAGAACTCTTGCCGACTTCATAATTTTCCAGGTCAGCGTGAGAAGTCGCCTTCAAACCTTCCGGATGCAGCAAAAATCAAAGTAGGAACATCTATATTGTTGAAATTACATATTCAATTGGAGAAATTTGAAAATTGAAGAAAATTGCTTTGGCAAGTCCATGTTTCCCACTATATCCCAAACATAAACCCGAATCTACCTGCACCATCTTATGAAATGGCAAATAGGTACTCATGATCAACTTGGAACTATCATTGATGTGTTCAAATAACCTTTTTTGGTGCGTATTAGAGCCAAGTTACTCAGATAAGAGATGCGTTCAGCAAATTTTACAGGGTCCCGCGAAGACCTTGACCCATTATGTCTTGAAATAATAGCAAATGACTGGATGAGCAAATGAGAGGACGAAGATGAACTTAATAAACAGCAGCACCGTGCGAAGGTTAGTGTTGCCGATCCTTAGTATAGACACTACAGAGGTAAGAAGTTTACAATTTGTTCATTAACGCATTGCATTGTCTTGCTAGCTAGATATAAAGTAACCACTTAGGTAAGGACACGTTATAAACTATATTTCTCCGGGTTTTCGGGTTTTGTCAATCAGCTGGTTTATTCTGTTCCGGTTTTGCCTGAGAAAGACCGGGTTTAAAATCTCGTTTGTAGCGACCCCTAGTAGAAAAATAAAAAATTTATACGTCCAAAAGTTATTTTATTTTCACTACTTATTAAGAGAATGTATATAAATAAAAATAAAAAAATAGATACAAAAATTTGAAAAAAGAAAAATTCAATTAGCAACACTCTCAAAGAGAATGGATATTCTTATTTTTTAAAAATATACATTAAATGCAATCACTAGTCAACTTGAAGAAAAATTAGTTTGCTAAAACTACAAATAAACATGTTAAAACACGAGCAGGTACGTATGAGTTAAAGGCCTTGAAAGTAAAAACCGAGTAACCCGAAATTATCGGGTACCCTTGACATGCCTACTGCACACTTCATGGATATTATAAGATATCAGTGTAGAAAAAGAAAATAATTAGTTAATGATTAAAAAATATTACAAGATGTTGGTGGCATTATAAACGCGCTCTAATGAAGGTGATGTGTCCTAGACATTCAGCTAGTTATAAGTCATCTTCATTGCAAATTTAATGATTAAGGGGGACTCCCCCAGGCACCATCGTCACAATCAGGCCCCTTTCCCAGGGCTAGTAACTTCCCAGGAATATCTCAGTGGCGTCCACGTGTTCACTAAAGTGTGAAAATAAAATATGCCGTACCCTTCTAGAGGTAATTTCGCGCGTTCCATAGTTTCCAAAATGCATCACTATATATAATAAGACCTTTATTGTTAGGCATAACCACAACACCTTGAATCTTTGTTACAATAAAAAAAAAACACTCCACGAATTTCAAATTAAATAAAATAATTCAACAGCATTAAAATTTAGATAATGTACTCTATTATACACAAATGTCTCTCATCACGCACTTGTGCCCAAGCTCTCCTTCGCGCTGCCTTATTCCGAATAATTTTCTTGATCAACGTCACACTTTTCTCTCCCTTCCCCAAACATTCTCTTACATTCCCACCCGTGCATTCCAGGTCATTCAACACCCCCTCAAATAAAACAAGATGATCCCAAGAATCAACCCCGCACCTGCACCACAGACACCTCATGTATTCATACCCCATCCATACCTTTCTTCCCTGCTCTTCAGTTCCCCACGTTGCCCTGGCCATAATCCTTTAATCTTCTGCGGTCATGTTCTTTTTAATAATATAGGCGGGTCTCCATGCTATTGTTTGGATTAGGCCGTATCCAGGGGTAAATGAACTGTTTCCGATACACTCTTCTGACTCTACTGCTCTCCCACCTCTCGACCCCTTTCACGCATCACTGCATCACTAAATGCTCGATTTAATTTCAATATGAATTTACCTTCTTATGACTAGCTTCATAAGTTCAGAGAAATTCACCTTGTTATGGAGAAATCTCAAGAGCTATAACTGGATAAAGTGAATATATCGAAAATTCTGGTGCCCCGTTTGTTACCGAGATAACCGAGATAAATTTAATTTTAATATTTTTACTATGGAAATATACATATGTTTCGTATTGATATAAAATTCAATTCAAACTTGCATTCTTGAAAATATAACAAACTTATAAGTATATGAGTACTTCCTGAAGATTTTATTTTACTTTGTCGCATTATAACTGTATTGCAAAATAATAGATGTACAAAGTTAATACACATAAAATGCAGTTCATAGCACAAAAGAAGCTCTTTAAACATGCATTTCTGGAAACCCGAAGGTAATGCATTCGAGAGATGTAACATAATAATAATAGAAAAGAAATTTAGTAAATGTGTACTGATATCAAAGTAGCATTATCCGTTTTATGCAATTGGATATATGAAAAAAAAAATGGCGTTACAAGAAATAATGCCCTACATTATCACAATTCAAAAATGTTCAACTATATCATACTATTTTTATTGTTCGTACACGTAAATAAATTAATTTTCCCTAGTTAATATACGTTAGAAAGCATAATTAGAATAATAAAATAGTAGTATTTCAATTTTACAACAAGATCAAACAAAGTTGCATATTATGGATATAGTAATACCCAGTATGTTTTGCGAAATGCGCTTAGGTCTAAGCCCCAGCTAAGACATTCTCCTCGAAAACGCATTGTGTTTGTAAGCCGTTGGGCTAAATAGAAATGCACTTGGCTCAAACATTGTTGCATCTCTCGGTACCCGTGGAGCGTGAACAATAGGCAAGGAAAGCGGGCCGACGGCGTCCTTGTTGCGCCACCTCCGGCTCCTACCCTGTTTCGCATGCATATCGGAGCCATCCATCTCCAGCGAGCGGAATTCCAGGCGATATTAATCATTTTCCCCTACGTCTACAGTGCCGGTGCTCCAAACACTATGAGTGTTTGTGCTGGCGCATACAATATTCGCACACAACCGCCCATACGCCTTGTTGCATTTTCTACCTCGTTGCCAGGTGCAAGTGCTTGCAAAGTAGCCACTCACGAACAGCAACGAGATACGTTGGAAAATCAGGCAAACAATCAATTTGCTCAAGGATTCCTGGTATTGATAGCTTATTAGGCGCCGCCGCTGTGCCTGATACAAAGTCAAGTTCCGCATAACGTGGGCTTTAGTTCGATTCCAATTTTCCCTACAGTGTAGACTTTGACTTAGCGCGGGACCTAACATGTGATACATGTGATTTGCAAACACGACCTTTCTTTGAAAATTAATTGACTTTTTTGTCAAATGTATTGGAATTATATTAACTAATGGCGCTTGCGTTATTGATTAGGTCGGATTTAATTTCCATAATTTAAGGTTATTTTTTATTAGTCTTCACATAAAAATGTGGATTAAATAATATAAAATATATTACATATTTTATAAATCTGAATCTTCTGTCCTCGTAATAGTATGTTGTCTACAGTTTACACATGAATGATTATCGAGATCATTTCGCCAGGTGCACCTAATCAATTTTAGATCATGGAAATTTAACTAAATTGATCAGAATATATCAATAACTACGGTATGATATGAAAAGACAATTCTAAAACGATAAACATTGATATACTGGTATATATGATATATAAGTATGCCCGAATATGCATGGCGTCTATAATTCAATTTCGCGGTTTTTAGTAAAATCGATACTTTCGAAACTTCGATACTTTCGGCACTTTCCGATACTTCACTACGATAGTTTCGATACCTTCAAATAAAATTAGGTCCTGGATATTGTAATTAACCATATTGGTTGATCAAAATTTATACACTATGGTTGATAGGCCTTATTTACGATTGCAATTGGAATAGTAATTTTCGTTTAATTTGTATTTGAGGCAATGATAGAATCACCAACAACAATTGCATGGGCATGCCTCCAATATTTGCTATGGTCACAGATTTTAAGATTACCTGTCAAATGATAAAACATTTTGATTCGTAGTGAATTATATGAGTGAAGCTTGTCATAGATAATACATATATATAGTAACACAAGTGCTGCAGTAAAATTTGCAACAGATTTTAGTTTAACCCAGGCCGCAAATGCATTGGCGGCGCCACTTTTTGACGTTTCATTTCTTTAATTTAAAATTCTCTGTTTTAAAATTAAATGCAGCTTTTGATTTTCTATTTAAATGTTTTATTTTTGTACATAAGATATTACTTGCGTTATATTTTCAATTAAAATGAGGCGCAATATTCGGTAGGACGTACAGCCGTTATTTCTAAAGTAAAAATTAAAGTATGAAAATAACAGTGATAATAGTAATATTTAAAGAATTTTTCCACTTGAAAGGCGTGTAGCTGAAATTTTTAGTTGATCAAAAATAATATTATTCATACCTTCAATTGGTACATTGCTCGATAATCGAGTCAGTGAATTTGTACTCGGTAAGCCAAACATCAAACGAATTTGTCGTATGAAATTTTACCAAATTTAACCAGGAAAGAGATTGTACCTTCTCATCAAATGAGAATCTTCTCCCCTGTGGTGGGACATTTTGTGGGCGAATAGTATTTTACATCATTTGTATATATTCCGGCGAAATTACTTTTGACTTCGAATAAATTCGTAATTATACGCAGTCTTTAATCGCAACTTGTATAATGTCGATCTTTTCCTCAAACTTGAATTTTGTGTTGGTGTTTTTTCATAGCCAAAAATAGTTTTTTCTCCCTTGTTGTTGATAATTTCTTTCTTTTGTAATTTTTGCCAATATTCTCTTTTCCAACGAATTTGCTACAAATTAAATTATGAATTTTATTTTTAAAATTAAAAATGACAACTAACTTGTATGGTCATTTAAATTTTCTTCAAAAGCAGCAAAACAAGTGTGTACGGCACACGACACAACCTACAAATATTTAAATATATAATAACATTCAGGAAAATAAACTTTATTTACTAATGATAAACAAAGTACAGCACAAAGTTGTAGAAAAAAAATGCTATTACAAATGACCAACAAAGTCTGAGAGATGAAAAAATGCATAATATATTGCAATATTGCATAGTTAGGTTATGAAAATAGCTGTCTATGAAAATTTCAAAACCCGTCCACCGTCGGAAACACCGAATATTGTCGATAACTTTTCAGCGCCATCTAACAAATAGGGTTAAACTAAACAATTTTGTTTCAAGGTCACAGGTAAAACATTTGCTTCTCTATGTTATATTTTCTCTGGAGCTTGCGTAAACCCACATTTAAATATCAATACTAGTATTTCCTCACGAGTATCATAAAATTAAACGAGTGAGGAAAAGGCATTCCATGCGAGTTGGACACTACACTTTTTCTACGACTATTATGTGTGAAAATAATTATGATTAGTTATATTTTCTCTTTGATGAATTTTATGAACTTAAATTACATAAATAGTAATATTTCATAAATATAAACATCAACAGGCGAGAAGTGATCCAGACAAATGGAAGCGACGCAATGGAATGCAGATAAATAAATCCTTGGACTGCGTATGAACTTCCCGAAAAACTTCCGCCACAGGTTATCCATTCATCATGACTCAGTGATCTAGAGTCAATCATCATGGTGTGATCATCGACTTACAATCAGTGATCCCGAGTCATTCACCACCACTCCATCTCCGATCACTGCAGTCACCCAGTACAACATCAACATCAATCCACCAATACTTCGGCCAACAGTATCTTCATCAACAGTACACGGCCCTGCAGCACTTCATCTCGCTGTCGTTGATGACACTATCGGCAAGGCTCCACGACCCACCAAGCCACGTCGGGCTACGACGCACTGCAGCACGCACTGGAGTGTCCTCATCACAGTTCGCCACGTCATCTTTGGCAGTCACATGACAACACCTGGTCCCCGTCAAGCAGACCTGTAACGATCTGCCCAGTCAACCAGCGCTGAGTTGACCGCCAAGACGATGCAATCCTTACAGAGACCGAGATGAAGGCACAAATTACACCACCAACCTGACAAATTCCACCCCGGACCACACCGCCTGCCGAAGTCAACAAGCACCATTCATTCACTCATGAACATTCAGCCATGGATGAGCAGTCCTGAATCATCAACTGCCGACATCAACGACTTTACCTGCGACTCTTCGATCTCCACCAAGGCGACATCATCGATAGTCAATCGTCATCTCCACCGAGGTATTTTGACTGTGCACACACGCCACCACTGGCATCCTCACCTTGTCACCGCCACGCAGACCTTCGACAATCTGCCCCAACGACCAGCACCATCCAACAATCATGCATGGATGTTGTGTAGTTCATAAATATCATATGGCTCTTTTAATGTTAGAAGAATTGATCAAGCTTATTGTGAACTGCGACTCACAATAGGCTTGTTTTACCACTGCGCCCCTATAACCTCTAACCAACAAGAAGGTATGGCATGAATGTGAGAAAGTTAAAATTGATAAAAGTTATCGCTGCAAAATTGTGAGAAGCACGTAACTGAATGAAATGTAACTTTGAATTATCATATGATAATTTCAATTCTTCTTCTTAATACAAAAATATTTGTGATTAATTACTATCTAGCTTTTAATTCTAAAATGACCTGTTATTCTTCACTTCCACTAATTTCAACAACGTTATATGACTTCCATTAAGATATTCAACAAATGCGAACAATTAATTAAAAACAGCAACGTCACGTTACGCACAAAGACTTGGCAATCGCTGGAGAAACGAACAACAAATGGTGAAAATGGGAAAATGCAAATGCCAGCATGTCATATCGGGACATTCGCGGCGTAGAAATAAAAATATTTGGCGCTTTTCATCTCCACGACCATCAAGTGTGAAATGATCAAATTTGCATTTTGTCTCGAAACCATTAGGATTTAAATTCATTAACCTTTCGTCGAGCGTGCAGCGTTCGCACACAAGGCGCGACGAGCTTTTCCATTAACACGATGCAGGAGGGCCTGCGACCCAACATTTCAATTTGTGCGCACTACCGCAAAGCGTAAAGTTCGCCCACCCAACAATCGGATGAATTTCCCGACGCGCTCATTCACAATAGATTGTTTACCGTTGCTGGATTATACGGCTTTCGTCGATGTTTTGTTTTGCGTTATTTAACTCAACTTTAAATTAGCATTTTTTGCAGCATTTTTATTAGATTTTTCCTTTTGGATATACGAGTCAGGAGAGATAATGGGGATGCTGAAAGTTGATGGTTCCGCTGGGAATTTTGTTAACTTCGTCAGGAACGTTGTTTGTAATTAACACTATTGACATTTTGTTGCAGTACTGCGCAATCCGTACGCAACAATGCGATAATGCGATAAACAATGCGATAACATTATGTATAATGAGTCATATCGTTTACTGTTTGGATTAATCTTCAATCTGCTTATTACGGACCAAATCAAAATTGGCATGTGTTAATGCGGAAATGACTGGCGTCCATTTTGAAACGTTACCATTTACCATATATATTAATTTCGAAGACCAAATGGATGAAATGTAGGAGACCAGGTGGACGGAGTAGGCATGAAGGATTATCTTGGAAGGGAAACAGTATCGAGAGGGTGAACACATACAAATTGTTCAGTCTCATGGGTTGAATAAATAGGATGGATACAGGAGAAGACCAGAAACTGGAAACTGGATGATGGCTATACGGATATGGGGCGTGTGTGTTTTGCCTTTAATGGATGGAGCAGAAGTATTAAACTCAAGAGGACATGAAGAGAGAGCACATGAGTGTCATAAAAGTTATAATGGAACTAGAAAAGTCAACCTCAGTACATTGTGATGCAGGAATCGGGAAGAAAGAAGCATGGTATGGGAAATAATGGGGAGAGATATTCGATATGAGGAGAAGGTACGTGATATGGATGATGGGAGGGAAGTAGTAGGGAACCTGGATATATAACATAGTTTATATCCAGGTTCCCGCACAAAGAACGAACAACTATCATATAACCATCCGCCAAAATTCAGCCCAATCATGCAGACATAACATAAACATCCCGAATGCCAAGGCGTCGAAATCGTCACCGCGAGTACGTGACTCTCGCGTGTCCGAGGTGATGAACAAAGCGAAAATAAGAATGGTCACGTCCAGAGGGCAACCACCTCCATCTTTGATGAATAGAAGAATTATAATTCAGCCAAGAACAATAAAGAGCAGTTTCAATACCCCAAATGATCATAAATTTGAATCTGCTATTAAATAATCTATTTCTAAGTATGCTCCGATTGTTCGTAATATTAAATATTTTAGTTGCATAGAATTTATCATCAGGACAAAAACAATTTTGTTAATTCATCAACGCTTTCTGTTAGAACGATTTATATCGATACACAACAACAAATTTATATGACGAGCGACATTTCATTTCATTTTTATTGCTGATTTTTTTATAGTACTACAATACTTTACTATATGCAATAAATAATTAAAGCAAATAGAACTGCATAAAATGTATTTATTTATGAGAAAACCATTTTCCGAATGAATACTTCGCGGACTTCCACTGACAGATTTTAAATATTTAAAAATACTGAATCATTTGCAAAACAAAAACTACAAACGATTCATATTATGTTTTTTTTTTTATCTGCCTTATATTAGGCCTATGCGAAAATATAAAACTAATTATAATTAAAGGATTAAGGGGTGATTATTAAGTAATAATCGTTGTTCATTTGCATTAATAGAAATTTAATATTGCAGCCGTATGATCCGCGTGTAATATTCAAAATATAATCAGTCGAATTGATTTGTAATTTGCACGGACACAGCTGGCTAATTAGATATTAATATAATTTATAATTAACCGCAAAATCGATGTAAATTCGTATTAGAAAAATAATTGGAAAAGGATTTCATTAATTTGCTAACTAAAAAGAGTACGAAATAAATAGCTGACTGAAATATCTATAGCTTTTCTCATATGTATCAAAGATAGACTCGTTTACTTTCGAAGAAGACTTGCTCTCTCGCGAACTGTGGCCAGATCATATTTATTGTTTTGCCCCATTTGACTGATAAGAGAGGAGCCCTAGGTTGTTAATAAATATTAGGACATTTTTGGCGGTAAGTCTACTCTCATCCTGAGCTGACAAAATATCTTTTCTAAGGAGGATGCGTCTTAAATCTTTGGGTGCCTTGCACGAGCAGATTATAGATGTCTCGGCATCCTCCTGTATATAGCCCCCTGATTTCCTTTCCTCTTTTCTCCAGATGGTACCTTTTATGAGTTTAATGAAAATATTCATCTCGCTACGTGAGGTAGAGGTTTCAATAGACGTTTTGTCTGCCTAATATTAAGGGAGTTTTCTCAGTATTTTCGTCTCCATCTTTCCATAAATGAATCTCCTTCATCATCCCATTGATGGTGGTGAATTCTCAAACTACCCACACGCGATTTTGCCCCTTTTCTTGATCGTTAACCATTGTATTGCCTGGGACCTACATTAAGGAACGCGATTGTTCTTACCTAGTTACCTCAGGTTGTTTTAGTGTACTTATATACACTTTTTAAGCGCATTTAGTAGTGCTGATTATCCGAGGAGATGACTTTGCGAGAGAAACGCACATTATCACTCAGTTTTTGTAATTAAATCACCAATTTACAATTAATTCAATAATTTGAAACAGATTAAATTTGTAAATTTATTCTGTCAAGATTGATATGAGTCCAACCCTTTTGTTGTTAATTATTATTAATACCTACCGACCAGTAAGGTTAATGTAAATAAATGATATCCCATATTTATGTGATTTTTCTGTTACTTTTTATCGTAGTTCCAGTTAGATAAATCAATATAAAGATTCACTTGTTATTGTCAATAGGGGCGGGCTAGAATGCACGCAGCTAGAATTCCTCACTTCTATATATAAACATCTCTGTTTTTTCGGTTGTACAGCGTTTTTAATGCCTTCCGAACACGTTAGATTTTACCCCGCCTGATAGAGTCTCACCGTACGTGGAGTAACATATATTTGTTTTTACGGGGATGAGTTGCAGATCCACCGCCCAACCCTCCGCCTTATTCAGGACATAGGAAAGTGTGAAGTGCGAGATCTTATATATACCGATACCGGGAATCGAACCCGGAACTTCTGCGTTACCGCGCTAGTGCACTCCACTACACCACGCACTCCACACTATATACAAACATAATGCAGGAAATTGAATTGAAATTGAGTTGAATTTTGAGAAAGGGGCCTAGAAATTTGAGCGATCGTTAAGAAATTGTCATAAGCTAGAAAAAAGTCATTATCTCATAGATATTCTCCGCATCCTTTAATTGAAATTAAATAAACAATTTAACTTAATTTAATTTTAATAAAATAGGATGAGTAATTGCATTATCGCCGAGTAATTTCTATCCTCTAATCTTGTTGTTAATTGTTGATCTTTTGTTGCTAACAGTACTATCAATCTGAACTCTCTCGTGCACAGACTAACATCTATCTCTCTCACCAGATAATTTCTATTTAGAATTAAATTCAATTAGGACCATTGCCAGAAATATTAAGCATATAGAGTACTGGGTGGATAGAATTTTAAAGAACAAAATTAAATTTAAAACTCTCAAATAACTATTCCCAACCGAACCAGAAAAAAATAGAACATAATTATATAAAATTCCCTACTTAGGCATTCTCACAGATAAAATAAGTAATAAATTAAAATTAAAAACACTCCCTGAAATTTCTCGAACAACAAATTAAAAACAGAAGAAGACCGCCTAAATGACGCGGGTGTGTATAACATTATAGGACAAACAGATGCTTTATCATTAGTTTTGAAGAACATTTGAGAAAGTCCAACACATCAGGAGATTCCCCGCACTCTGCTTTGACCGATCATCTCACAATATCTGAACACCAATGTGATATTTAAAACTTAAAAATCTTGCATTTGGATAATGAAGGCCATGAATTAAACATATTAGAAGCAATTTACATAAAATGAGTCATAAAAGTGAATGCAGAAAATGTCCTCAACGATTAGTTGGATCTACTTATTCGCACTCCGTAACACGCACTTCGATACCAATTTTTGTTTAAATACTGACCCAGATGATTCCGCATAGGCGAAATAAATAATATTGTACGAAATTTGAAATAAATAAGTTAAATATCTAAAGTATTAAGTGACTTAATGTTTCTTGCCTGCATATTAATTTCCGCAAGAGAAGCCCACGTGCAACTTATCATTGCAACCAGCCAGTATCTGATATTACAAAACAAAAACCTTGGTTCTGATTGCATTAGTACAATCTATAACATATTAGCAGCTCCAGTAATAAATGTCAAATTCAATTGTAGGGGTTATTTTAACTGGGGAAATTTTCTCAGGTCGCTGGATAGCCCGCTGCTAACTTCTTATTGATATTGATGAATATATCGACCTCAAAATGTCGATATTTATCGATAATTTCAATTTCCATAATATCGATATATTGATATCGAAATTTTTAATATCGTTTTGATAAGTCATTGACGTAACCGCCATCTGAGAAGTATTCTGACAATTTCAAAATTGGCAATTTTTTTATTAGGAACACTGCTGTAGCCACCCGTGTGATCGTACCGTAAAAGCCATCATAAAATGACTCATATAAGCTACATGCAAATTTTCTATTTTGGAAATACCTAAAATACCCAGCAAATTTTCTCATGGTTCGATGTAGAATCGGAAAGGAAATGCATTACTACATATTTCAAGTAAATACCTCGTAATGTGACTAAGGTATGGGCAAAAAAATAGTTTGATTGTTCCCATTTAAAATACATTGCGAAGGTGCAAAGATGACCATATCTCTATTGATTATTAATATACCCAGCCCATATTCACAGCATCGATAGCAGGGCTCATGATAATTACGACAACGTCAAAATTTTTCATCAGAGGCGTATAGATCAGAATCTACAATGTATTACATGTTTCTAATCACTAGAAAATAGTTCCATATAATTTCTAATGCACTGGTATCTCATATTAAATTATTAAAGAAATTAAATAGAAATGGTAGGGCATAATTATATAAAATTTTGATTACTTGAAACAGAACCCTCTTGTTGGTATTTTAAGTAAACAACATAGAAAATAACAAAGCATAAGCGCTCCATGCGTATTGCTTCAATTCACCACGTACGTACTTAGGTTATACATTGCATACGTTGCTTTAATTCTAACGTAAAGTTGAGACTATCGGAAAAAACCCATTGTTGAATAAGATACCGTGTCAAATCAACAAGAAGTGAATATTTCTTACAATCTCTTCCTCACGTTTTGTCGCATTGGCATCAAGCCCTTTCGACGAAACTGCATATTTTTATCGGCGAAGTTCTCGAGCTAGTGTAGGCTAAACCGAGTACAAGTAAATACATGTATTCCATACCATATAGGAAGTGTTTATTCTTATTATATTGATCTACTTATAAGTGTTCGCGGTCCCAATAATAGGAAATAATATTTTTTCTAAGCAGTAAGTCGCAAACAAATATTCTTCGTAAGAGTTAGATGGTGTGAAAAAAAAACTGCCCCGTAAAATAAACAAGAAATGTATAAGCGATTTGGGTTTACACAATTGTATTTCGACAATTACTTTGTCAAAATATATGAACGTGAAATAATCATAGATTCTTCTTCTTCTTGTTGATTTATGGCTTTTGGCAACAAGGCCCTCTGAACCAGAACTAACTCGACATAAAAGAAGCAGGTCCTTCTTCTTTTTCTTGCTGATTTATGACTCTTGGCAACAAAGCCCTCTGAACTAGAACTAACTCCACATAAAAGAAGCAGGTTATTTATGTATCAACTTAAACTGATGACATTACTGACAGTAGAACGGTAAACGTAAGAGTGAGCATTCAAATAATAACATGACATTAAATTTTAAAAGATGATTTATTTGAAAATTCAAAGAGAGATTCAAAAAATAAAGGAGAAGCAGAAGCTAGCACAAAATTTAAATTTAATGGAGGAGAAAGCCCTTGATTCAACAAATTATTATACAAAATATTTTGATTAATTCTGTTAGTGTTACATCCAAAAAAATAATGATTTAAACTACCAATTTCCCTACAGTCACACAAATTTGAATCCCGCCTGCCAATTCGAAACAAATAAAGAGAAGTAACAGCAAACTCTGACAAAAGACGGCATTTAAAAGAATAAAAGGCTCTACTCATGTCCTTAGCCATATTAAAATGAGAAGAGAAAGAAACGTTTTTGACTAAATCATACAACCATCGCCCTGCTAACTCTACATCCCACCAATTTTGCCAAGCAACACGTAGGTTATTTTTTAATACATTATTAAAATCCGACAAAGGTTTATAAAATATTGACACAACAAGAGAGGGATCCAAAGCCCTTTTAGCAAGTGAATCGGACATCTCATTTCCACGAATTTTCGAATGACCCGGAATCCAACATAATTTAACATGTTTCAAATCAAATAATTATTTTCTAATACTTGAAATAACACCAGAAGATTTAAATGAAGGATTCACTGAATTAAGAGAGTCAAGAACAGATTTGGAATCCGTAAAAACTACAGTCGGAAATATCGACAAGTGCTGAATATATTCAATAGCAAAAAGAATAGCCATAGCCTCAACAGAAGAAATACTCAAAA
>WSZQ02062894.1:1967-14706 GCA_019419845.2 Weissflogia rhopalogaster
AAGAGGTACCCTTTCATTTGATATCATTTATGTTCCATGTTATTAACATTTAATATAATATTTCTGTATTTTTAGTTTTATAATATGTTGAAAATATAAAAATTACCTTTAATACTTTAATGACCATTTATTTACAATGTATGTATGTTTTTATTCTTAATTTAACGAATTCTAGAAGACGAAGAGCTGCTTTTTCATATGAGACTATTTTCGTTCAAATTTATTAAAATTTAATGTCTTTAATTCATGTTTTCAATTAGAGAGTTTCAAACATTGCATTAATATCGATTTGAATGTTTATTTTTCAAAATAATTGCGATAACTTCGATAGTTGCCATTATTTTTCATCGAAATTTTTAAGTAAAACAGTTAAATATATCCTCCTTTAGTTCAGGTTAGTTTAGATTCGATTAAATAAATATAGCTACTTAATTTCATCTAATTATAAGGCGCCTAAAAGGCCCATAAATATCTAATTGAAAAATGATATGCACGTTGGAACCTGCCACAAGCAACTGATTAAATAAAACCCAAACAGCAAAAAGGAAATTACCATAAATATGCACATAAAAACCGATTGAGCAATCGATCAAGCATGGCATAAATATTAATACCACCTTCATTCGCCACGAGCATACACTGCCGCATATTCAACTCTATACGTGAACACTTGTTACACGCTTGCGGTTAGATGATATCCAAACTGAATCTCCTTTTTTATTCTTCATTTCTTTTTTTTTTTCTCTCTGTTTGTCCTTTCTTTCATGCTTCACAATCAGCCTCAGTTTGTCGTAGACAACGATGATGAAACCATAATGAAATTAAATTATGAATACATTAATTAATCATTGCTTTATTCGCGTATCGCTGTCGGTATTATTGGATTAAATTATATCGTAAATAACCATCGAAAAAGCGGTCAAACGAAAAAGAAAAGCAATAAAACGACGCGCGGTGTCTTCTCATAGAAGCGGCATAAATCACTGCGTTAATGTTGTGACGTTTGATTGGTAATTTATGCTGCTTTATGTTGTCAAATTGTTGAACATTTCATTGTGCAACTTTGGCAATGATTTGTTTGTTCTTTTTAGCATAGAAAACGTGATAGAGATAGTTTTGATGCGGAATAAGGAGATTATTTATATAATATAACGTGTAAAACTTCCTAAAAAAGTGTTTGAAACTCTCAAATTAAAAATATGAGTAAACATGTGGTAAAAGTTATTAAATGTGTACAAAAATGGTCTCATATGAAAGAGGAACTCTCTTTGTAGCAAAAGATATTTATATGTTATTATAAAAATTGATAGTACTGAAATAAATTGCAATTAAAACATCAAAAAACATATTTGTATCTTTAAAAAATGTATAAAATTTAAATTAGACATAAAATGTATTAATTCATTATAAATTTGAACAAAAATAAACTCATGTGAAAGAGGAACTCTTTTTGTAGCAAGAGATATTAATATGTTATTATAAAAATTTAATGTACTGAAATAAATTGCAATTAAAACATCAAAAAACATATTTGAATCTTTAGAAAAATGTAGAAAATTTAAATTAAGCATAAAATGTATTAATTCTTTATAAATTTGAACAAAAATCATCTCATACGAAAGAAGAACTCTTCTACTTTCATAATACATTAAAATATTACGAAAGAGGTTAATAGAATTGAAATAAATTGTAATTAAAATGTTACAGAACATTTTAAAAGCTTCAGGAATTCAATAAAACTAAAAATAAACACTTAAAACATAAACTACAACTAAAAATACATAATTTCTTGTCAAAAATTAACTTCTGACGCCTAATTCCCAAAAATATTAATGTTTATTCGATGTGCCTCTATTAATTTAGTCATAAAATCCACATATTCCACCTTAAAATAGTGAAAATAAATAAAAGCAAGTCGTTAAAAATACGCAAAAGTTTAGTGTCTTTTTATTAGGCTATATTTCGAGTGTCTTTATTTGTTTTGCGTGCGTTTTAATAACTCTTCAGTCTCAAAGAAACAGAGAGATGATCATAATACGCACGGATTATAACGGTTCATCATCGCGTCCCGTCTCTGGGCAGTCGTCGAATTTTTTTTGCCTTATTCCACGCGTCTTTTTTACGCCGAAATCGTGAATTGTTCGTTACGTTTCGGCCGTTGTTCATGTTGTTGTGGAGCTTATTACAGTTGTTGCTCTTTAGTGGATCATAATTCAAATTCGCTGCGACGACGAATGACAGAAAGCGCGTCTTTCATAAATTTTCTGATCGTTAACTATTCGCATTAACGGCACGCTTTTAAAACCGATTTAAAAGAAACGTTAAAGGCGTCCATTAATTTCTTGTTATGGTCGAATATATTTGGAGCTAATTTGTATGCGTAATTAGTGAATATTTGAGATATGGTGATGTTTTTGGGAGTGATGAGAAGAGCGGGAAGCGAAGCACAAGAAATGATTGTGAAAATCCAGAAGTTATGTAACAGAGCAAGTTGTTACTCGCTGGAATTTACATTAATTCTTTTTTTTTTGGGTGAAAGAATGAATAGTTTGGTGTTTCCTAGAAGACCTAAAAAGACCCATCATTAGATAAGACGGTGTCGAATGTCAAAAGGAATGACCTCCGAGGCCGAAATGTTGTTGAAACACGTCGCATAATCATAAACGACATATGTTTGCATGCTTCTTTGCTTAAGACAGTCCATAGTTTGTTCATTATTTATGATTTTCACTTTTTAACTTGACGTGAGGTGAAGTGAGGTGAGGTGAGGTGCGGTGAGCTGAGGTGAGGTGAGGTGAGGTGAGGTGAGATGAGGTAAGGTGAGGTGAGGTGAGGTGAGGTGAGGTGAGCTGTAGTGAGGTGAGATGAGGTGAGGTGTAGTGAAGTGAGGTGAGGCGAGATGAGGCGGGATGAGGTGAGATGAGGTGAGGTTAGATGAGGTGAGGTGTATTAGGCCAGCATTAGAAGATGAGATAACAAATCTCTTCCAGATAATTATTGAAAAACAAAATAAATCGAAAGAATGGAAAAAATCAACAACTCTCCTTATATACAAGAAAGACAACAAACATATTCCCAACAACTATAGAGGAATTAGCCTATTAAACACCATAGAACAACTGTTTACACGGATACTACCGTGTAAGGTCACTGAAAATATAGATTTCAGCGAAGAGGAACAAGGATTCCGCCACAATAGATCGACCGTCGACGCGATCTTCATAGTAAGACAAATGATAGAAAAAGCTATAGTTTGCTAAACCAACGTTTCTCTGCTTTGTCGACTTAAGCAAAGCCTTCGACAGGATCCGATTTACTGATGTACTACAGGTGCTGAGGGGTAGAAGAGTAGAGGCAACGACAATAAACCTCATAGAAGACCTCTATACTCAAAATGGTATGAATATAAGGAGAAAGCAAGGGACGAGTGAGTTCATAAAAGCGACAGATGAAATTAGGCAGGGGGCAGCCTAAGCCCGACCTAATTTAACTTGATCAGGGATGAATTAACGGCCCCCCTGAAGAACAAGATAGGATACAAAATAGGATCAATAGAAGCGAACACACTGTGCTACGCAGACGACACGCTCTTGATGACGGAGAACGAAGACGACAGGCAAAGACTCTTGCAAACTTTCATAATAGAAGCTGAAAGATACAATATGGAAATATCCCCAGAAAAAACGCAATACATGATCATCATTAGGAGTTGTAATAACCAGCAACAAACAATTAGACGAAGAAGTACGAGTAATCAAGGCCACGAAGCTATCAGGAGCCATAAACAATATAATATGGAAAAACAAATGTCACAGCACAATAACAAAACCCCGCATTTACAAAACTTGCATTCGCCAAGGGCTGAAACATCAAAAAGCAAACAAACACTGAGAACGGCTGACATGAAAATCCTTAGGCAACTGAAAGGGGTGACCCTACGGGACCGAATACGGAGCGACACCATAAGAGCTGAACTGGGCGAAGAAGACATAGTCAATTGGGACTGGCACAGAAGAAGACAATGGAACAATCACGTCGACAGGATGGCAAACAAACAATAGGCTGGCAAACTGGGCAAAAACCAATCGCCTCGCCATCAAAAGACCGGTAGGACGACCACCAAAGAGGTGGATAGAATCATGGAATTCAACGTCGGAATAAGCATTAAGCACCACAAGCAGACATGAGCATATTGCAAAGGAAGAGGAGGAGGAAATTAATTTCCCAGAATTCTAAGCAGTTATTATAAGCCCAAAAAAAATAACCAATATTTGCTAAGAAATTAACTGTCTTAAGAATTGTAATATCGTACGCAATTTTACATGAATTTAGCAATTTATGCATCATCAAACTATAGGCAGCCTTAATCTAACCTATACACTTGTTCCATCATCACGGATGGTGACCTGCGTCTGCGTTCTTGATGATTCTTCTTCATCATCGTCGCGCGGGCAAACACCGCAGATTCAGTGTGCAGATATAGAGAGATGTGCGCAATGTGCGTTATGTGCGTGATGCGTTTTCTGCATCATCGCCAGCCGCAGCCGGCCGCACTGCGGTCATCCGGAACATCTCTGCGCGTGTTATTCTTTCGATCAGCAATCGCGATTACATCCACATTCACAACAAAACGCGCTTTATTATTGCTCATTATCAGCTGCGCTCATCTAAATTCGCCCATCGCTAAATCTTTATTACACCGCACTTGAATAAGTATATAAACGAATCTTCATTCCAAATAGTTGTACACCTCAGCAGTGTCAAACTATGATGGGAACTTGGAACATCTTGTTGTAACAGTCATCCTAAGAACGAAACATTTGAGATTTAAAGGAAATGTATGCGGCTTTTAGCTGAGGAACTCAGAAAGTAATAATCCGATTTTAATTTTTTCATCTATTTCTCCTCTTTCTTTCGTTCTTTTGACGTTGTGTTGTTTTGCATCATGTGCTTTGAACTATAATGTCACAGGAGAGTTTTGAGTATATTGTGTCGCGAGAGCTCATGGAATCCTCAAAGGATCTTGGTGAGTCAGGTCCCGCGCATCACCGGAATAACGCGATAACCGCGTAACACCTACCTCTATTTTTAGCAACTGCCAAGCACATTCTTTTTCATCATTTCTCCTCCAGTTGTCAACTGGACAAGTTCAAAAGGTTGACAAAAGTTACTATTCTAATACTAAGATTATATAAAATTTCATGCTTATTCGAGAGGTCGAGTTTGTGTCTTCTCCTTATATTTTCATCTATACCGAGATTATCAATAATAAATTTAACGCCCGTTGAGTATACCTTGTGTCGCTAGAGCTTATGGAACTTAGCAAAGGATCCTGTTGAGTCAGGTCACGAGCATCACCGGGAAATAAATAATTTTTGTAAAAACCTCGATAACCGCGTAACACCTACCTCTAATCTAAATTTTATTCTATTCCCAACTCATTTCTCCATCTCTAATCTATTTCTGTACACGAGTCTTCCCTCTATTATAACCTACACTATTGTGTCCTTTACAAAACCAATACTATGAAAAAATGTACTACGATTTGTTGATTTCACATTATTCCAAAACTTGATGATGATATTAAACATATTTTTATCAACTGCCAAATACATTCTTTTTCATCATTTCTCCTCCAGTTGACAACTGGATAAGTTCAAAAGGTTGACAAAAGTTACTCTTCTAATACTAAGATTATATAAAATTCTCCTTATACTTTCATCTTTACCGGAATATATCAATAATAAATTTAACGCCTGTTGAGTATAATTTGTATCGCGAAAGCTCATGGAACTTACCAAAGGATCCTGTTGAGTCAGGTCCCGCGCATCACCGGAAAATAAATTACTGTTTGTAAAAACTATGATAAGCCCGAACACCCACCTCTAATATAAATTCTACTCTATTCCCAATTCAATTCTCGCTATTGTGTCCTTCAAAAAAACGAATCCTATGAAAGAAAGTACTACGATTGTTGATTTCACATTATTCCAAAACATGACGATGATCTTAAACATATTTTTAGCAACAGCCAAGCACATTCTTTTTCATCGCTTCTCCTCCAGTTGGCAACTGGATAAGTTCAAAAGGTTGACAGAAGGTTTGCAATATCACGATTTACTGCCTTCTTGGCAGAGCGGATTTCAGGAGAGTCATCATGATCGCTGCATCTCTTGGCTCTCTCCTGTCTCTGGCCTGTCCTCTAGCCCTTACCTGCTTTAAGCCATCTTCGAAAATATAAATACTTTTTTTCTTCGCGTCTTCCAGTGCGTGCGCGCGCGTTGTTCCCGTTGTCGCGTAATGCATTTAATGCGTTCGTATTTCGCGCGCGCGCTACTCTCGTCTACTTGCTGCTTAAGTCTGGTATTCTTCTTTTCATGATCGCTGAGCGCGACGCGCACGCGCTCATACTCACAACAGAACAGATACACAACACACTCATCATGCAAGCAAGGCTTCTTCGCGGGTCAAACTTTCACGAATGACCTCTGCGTCCAACAAACCGCCAACACATACGTGGAGATTTACACAAAATTGCCAAATGGAAGCTGAGCACATGCGAAAATTGGAAAAAAAAAGTCTTATGAGCATTACTGAAGTTTCCATCATAGCTTCATACTTTCAATGGGTCAATTCGCGTTTTATTTTTATTTGGAACGTTAGTGCATATCAAGGGATTTATTAGAGTCAAGTTTACTTCCTTTAAAAAATCAGCTCATACAATGATGTGAAAAATCACCTCACGTCACGTCAGTCACAAATCAATGTGATTTCTGATGTGTAAGAAACAGGCGTGACGTGATTTTATCATTTAAGTAAATCACTTTATAATATAACATTGATTAACTATTGTTTTTGTATGAATAGGCAAGTCACGTCACGTCACCATACTTAACAAAATCGTATTTTTCTTAATTTATTATATTTGAAAATAATGAGTAGATTTAGTTTTCTGGTAACGGTGTGTTTACTGTCAACATGTACAGGTTACGTGCAGAGACATTAGCTCGCTATGCATAGCACGCGCATGCGCTACGTAGGACGCAGTCGCTAGTAGCGGCGCGGCGCACAGTGACCAAACGTTGACCAAAACTATGCGCTCGCTACGAGCGCACGCTCTTTAGGCAATTTTCGAGGCGTTCTTTTCCTCAAGATTTTTCGCACTAATCATGAAGCTTTGAAGATGGAAAAAATAGCAAAATGCTCCCCAATTCTTCTACTTTTCCATGGTCTATATATTGTGGTTAAAACGGTCGGTTTTTGACCACACACAGTGCACGACGCCTGTCTCAGCTATGAAACTACAATGAACCCATTATATACCTTGCTTTACCAGAACTACATCATATACCAGTACTGTTACTGTAGGTTATGTGGATCATAACTTAATCAACACTGTTAAGATAATCTATACATTATACAACAAGAGTAAAAAAAGAGATAATGAGAATAGTGTTACATTAGTTTAACATAAAAAGAACTAGAACAAAAATTTTGAATCTGATATTTGCACCGAATAAAATTGCTAGCAATTTGCAGTTTGACCTAAACCGCAAACGACGTAAACTGTTGCAGTTGGGTGCCAAACTGGCGAGATCCCGATGTATTTATGGGTGCAGATCGAATTTATGCGCACCGCATGCGCATAGGTCAAAAGTGGCGCGCATTAATCTGCGATAATTGTCTAATAACTCTGGATTTGCAGTCGAAAACGTCGAAAGCACGTCGCTGCGTGTTTCCATCACGGCTGCACAATAATCATTGATATTTTCATTACACACCATCAACCCATACTTTCGCACATTTCAATCCAACAATTCGTGTTCGTTCGAGTCACCCGAAATTTATTACTCTCTCACTAGACACCTATCTATTCATGTGGTCCAATCAATAACTTATAGAAATCTTTACCAGAATTAATCAAAATTATGTCTGGTATTAACACATGTTCAACTTTTTTCATTCATAAAATGGAAAAAAAAAGTTTGGAACACGTGAAAGTATTTTTTAATTTTTTAAGACGTTAATGTGCTTCCGTTTATATAAAAACTTTATGTTTCCTTTCCATTTCCCCTGTTTTTTGTGCGTTTCGGTTGTTTTTTGTGCATTTTTGCGGTGGTAATACGAGCTATGTGACTTATAAAGCTTTGAGGAATAAATCTAGAGAAATCGCGTGCACATGTTGCAAGACGTGGGCGAAACAAAGCACAATCACTCAGTGATTCTTCTCATCTTTTCATTTCTTGAGCGCGCGATCGTAGAAAGCGTTTATTTTATGCATCTTTGGATTTTTCAGGCAGGTTTTTATGCGTCATTGCCGCTTGTAATTATCAACGACGCCTACGACGTTTTATTCATAAACAATAAATAATTAAAATTGATTTGGAATTTGATTTTCGTTGAAATTGCATTGAAACAGGCTACGTTATTAAAATTAATTATCAAAGATAAACAAAGAAAGCAAAGTGTTATTTAGACAGATACCTAATTCCGTAAAATTTTCTTACAACTTTGATATCACCATGTTTTAAATATTTAAACAAAATCAAAATAGTACAAAATGAAAGAGGAAAAGATGTACTTTTATAATCGCTAAGAAATTTCACGAAGACTTGAACAGTTTTCAAATTAATCAAGGCGAAACTTGCAACAAAAAAAAAAACTTCTTCCTTTTCTCTGACCAGCAATTACGTAAAATTTTGTTAAAACTTTGATATTGTAAACTTCCAATTATTCCTGTTAAATAAGAATATCACTAAATTAAAGAAGAAAATATCTACTTTCATAATCTTAAAGCAAATTTCCGGAAACTTTAATAGTTTTCATGTAAAACATGCACATGAAAATCAACTTCTTCATTTTTCTGATATGTTTAACCGTAAAAAAATTCTTAATTCTAAGCTTTAAAATGGTTAACTTCCAATTATTCCAGGACGGTAAAAATAATACCAAATCAAAGAACAATAAAACTATTTGAATAATCCAAAAGAAATTTCCTGAAAACTTTAACGGTTTTCATATAAATCGTTGCAAAACATGCACCAAAAACACAACGCGTTTCTTTCTCTGATACTTTGTTCCGTAAAATTTAATTTAAAACTTTAAAAATCGTAAACTTTCATTTATTCCAAAACAATAAAAAAATACCAAATCAAAGAACAATACATCTATTTGAATAATCCGAAAGAAATTTCCCGAAAACTTGAATAATAATCATATAAATTTCAATGTCAACAATACATACCTGATAAAATCAACTCCTTCTCCTTATCGCCGATTCTTCTTACATTAATTCCTTTCCACCAGGAAACTTTTATGAGTCATTGTCCTTTATAATTAACATCAGCACCTACCCACTCCTCGTAAACAACAATTATCCTCGCCCGTTCTTCCGCCGCACAAGCGAAACGCCGCGTCCAAACCTAGTGCGCTGCTCATGGCGCACAAAGCCCACCAAGTGGATGTGTTTCACGCGCCAGCTCGTGATTCATTTCAATTCCAAGCGAAGCAAGAGTTAATAGCGGCTGCGATTTACATACAAATATGGTCAATACAAATTTGAAATTCCAGCCCGGAATTCTTCGGCTGCCGCATTATGTCGCGCACTTATGAAACCGTGTCCTCCTCAACTCACGCGCGCCGCGCTCGTTGCTGTTCTTTTTATCTAGCGAACGTAAGAAGCACTCTGTTTGCAGGAATAAACATGCACCGGTGAACTGGTTGACTTCTGACTCCTGCGCCGTGCGTCGCGTCGTCGCAGGATGATTATTTATTCGTTTACGTATATGTATAGGTTTAGTTGGTATATTGCTGCATAGTGCAGTGAGTCCAGCGCAGTGCGCATGCACCTTGTTCGGCTTCTTCGTGGCACGACGACTTGGCTAATATTCCACGACGTGACCTCCTTGCCTTTGGTGATTGCAAGTCGGCGATATGTCGTCAACAATGACGAGATGCACTTGTTGCATCCATCGTCTCTCGTTGCGTTTTACTTTGGTCCGTCGCGTTGTTTTTTTTTCTTTGCTTTAGTTCCTTCACGAAATTTTATTTTTTTATGATTTTTATCATCAATATTCAAGAGTTGGTGAAATTGACGTGCATTTTGCACAGAAATTATTCAGCAAATTTTTCTTCATCGTTCTTTTTTTACAGAAAATTTTTGTAAACCTGCTCCAACTAGGGTAACCAAAATATCTACTATTGACCCTGCCCGATGTAGGGTTACCAAACTTATTTTAATAAAAGTATTTAAAAACGAAATTACTGCACGGAATGTTGATAAATTTTGTTAACGTGTTCATAAATATGGTTACCAAAAACATCGTTAATAGGGTTACCAAAATGGCGATTTTAAAAAGCCAGCAAAAATCACCTAAACAATACTTTAAAACCACGGCTATTCTAAATTCATTGGAGAGTTAGTTTTGGTAACCCTAATTAGTAATAGGGTTAGCAAACGTTATTTAGGTTGATGTAACGCTGATGAGTTTCTTTTATAAATAATACATGAGAATTAAACTATTCATTGAACACAAAAAAATGCTCGTCTCAATTTATATCAGAGCCCTGCCTGATGTAGGGTTACCAAACTTTTTTAATAGAAGTATTTGAAAACTAAATTATTGCACGGAATTGAAATTGCAAATTCATGATAATTCACGACGACAACATTTGGTAATCCTGCCTAACTTAGCGTTACCAAAATAGGGTTACCAAAAAGGCCAGAAAAATAATCTTTTTTTTGTAGGAATTGGAACAGAAAATTCATGGTAGTTCACGACGACAACTTTTGGTAATCCTGCCTAAATTAGGGTTACCAAAAATAGGCTTACTAAAAATTCGAGAAAAAGAATCCTTCGTAAGCTAAAATGCGCCAACAAAGACGGCATTTAATAATTTGATTAATAATAATCTTTCAAGTTGAAGTTGAGCCGACCATTTGAAGCATTTTTTAAAGCAATCGTCATTCAAATGATATCTATGTGTATCATCGCCGTATTTGATATTCATGAATTTGAGAATGCGGAGATTAAATTTCCTTCAAAATCCACGCGTGTTTATTATATATACATGACGCATATGTGATCTGTGATGTGAGCATTATTCCACTTGTCGCGGTTGGAGATTATTTCGAATACCTCATGCTTGGTGTCGCTCAAAACGACTCAAATCGACGACGGCGAAGAAGAAAAAATAATAATAATACGAATCTAATGGCACGCAGTTTGGCGTTGAATAAACGTTGAATATCGAGTGCGTATCAGGCAGGGAGGCAACAAAGGCGCATGTTATGACGGAGCTTGATGCTTGGTGTTTGATACTTGAGTGTTATTCAGCGCTTTTTTTCTTCTTCTTCTCGTACTCGTTCTTTTCGCTGCTGTTCAACAATCAGCTATGCCCAGATTTGCTACCGATCTTCGCGGCTACCAGTGGCTACCGACGGGGAATTGTTCTTAAAGTGCCACTGTCAGTGTCAGTGGCAGTAGCGAGTGTCAGTGGACATGACGAATTTAATCAAGGACAACTCATCTTATGTTAGTTTTGAAACTGACATGAATTTGTTAACAAAGAAACTTACAATTAGTGTTCAAACACATTTTTAACAGGGCCATTAGCGCATATCTTACAAGGAGAGTGTTCCAATTGTCCAACACCAAATTGAATGAAACTTTTTGTATGTTTAGTACCTATATAGAAATTACTTGTGTTAACAGGATTTTATGGTGTTTTGTGCAACAACATTTCACAACACATTTGGTGAACATCACACAACACACAACATTTGGTAAATAATTAAATAATTTATGAATTAATATTTACCGATAAAATCTACCAACATATGCATGTCTATATGAGCAGAACCACTTGGTAACCCTGCCTAAAGTAAGGTTACCAAAAGTTTTTTTTAAACACTAGCCGCAAAAAGTTTATTTCTGAACGTGGGATTTTATACTGATTTAGGTGATGCTGTTTATATAAGGGTTACCAAATCTATAATAATAGTTTAAACAGTATTCCAAGTATACCAAATCAGCAATCAAGTCTTCAAAAATATTATTAAAATTTATTTCAATAAATACTCCTTGAAAGGTTGAAAATATAATTTGACAAAATCTTGAATTTATACACGCTAAATAAGTTATTCATCACCGTTTAAAACCCGATTAACCAATTTCCAAAGTCCTGTACGACTATAACACAACACAACATCCACCTACGTCAAACATTTGTATGAATGTACGGATTAACCGCTGATAAAAGGCACCCACATAAATTGACGAAATTGTAGGAAAATTGAATTGTAAAACCTTCGGCTTCGTTCATACTCTTGTACATACACTCATTCATGAATGAACATCGCTTACGCTTACTTACGTTACGAAAACGCCAAACACACGCATTGCGTTCGTGTGGGCTGTTAATTCAGGTGCTTAGTGCTTCATCTTCATTCGTTATTCTATTCATTCTAATTTTTGGTGTGTGAATATTTAAACTTTGTATAGATATGGATATACAACAAGAGACGCCGCTTGTGGATTGTCGAGTCGATTGTTTGCTACAAAATTGGAGAAGAAAGTTTTGATTCTGCAGCGTTGTTCACGTATTATGAGCGGTTACGAGATTTTAGAAAATTCAGAGGTTATGTGTCATATAATGTAATAAATGTTAATAAAAGCTGCGTTTATGATGTCAAAACGTGTGAAGAATTTACAAGCAAGTAGGCGCCATCATATAAATT
>WSZQ02063226.1:29851-81830 GCA_019419845.2 Weissflogia rhopalogaster
AGTAATTTAGTAAAACACTAGTAATTTCGGTTGTTCTTGAACATTTTATACAAGTAATATACCAAATTAAAGCTAATATACCATTACAGCCCTTTGGGCCGACCTACTGCCCGAAGAAGAGCGTTTGTGTCCTTTTGTGCAGATTTTCGTCGATTTTTCTGCAGTAGTTTCGTAAAATGCTACTAACTTCCGCAATTTTCAAGTCCTTTTAATTAGTAATACACCAAATTAAAGTTAATTAAATTGTCTATCAATTGATCAATTTAGTTGATATTAATTTATTGATCTCGTATTTTTATCAATCACTTTTTGTTGGTTTCACAGTCTAGAAGACAACAGGTTGTCTCTAGGCGACAAAAACTGTTAGTGTGCCAAATCCTTTGCACACATGCATGCTAAAATCATTACCAGAGAAAAAAAAAACAATCTAGAACTAAACTAAAGAAAATCATATATTTACCAATTACAGTTTATTACATTTGCATTGTATCAAAGTCATCAAAAAAACCTAATTTTAAGTATCCTTCATCGATACATACTGAATTTTTATCACATTTCAATGATCTTAAACATACCTACATAAACGAGGTATCCAATGATGAGAAAAAGAAACGCTTTAATGAACTAAATAAACACTCAAACCTTAATTATCTGTATCCTAAATATCCTAATGGTGAGAAATATTTGGATCCATCCAAAACGAATTGCAAGTCATTGTCATCGTCATCGTCTTCGTACTAATCAGGTTATACTCCCATAAGCATCATCATACATCATCTATTCTAATAGACAATGCTTCGACCAGCGATGCTTCCTCTACATAATCGACTCCTTATTATAAGTCTCCATAATCTTCTCCATAATCTCCCAGTGCTTCTCCTTGGGCAAGTCCTTAACAAACACAGTGAACCACATCTCATCGTCGGTATCATCAATCAAAGGAATCTGTACCCCAAAACATTGCATACTCAAACTGATGCAAGCCACAGCAATATGTTTAGGTTCGTACTCTAAAACAGCCGGATCTAGGTGGAAATCTTGAAGAAACGCTGCACATGTCCTCGCAATCGGATACTTATTCCACACTTCACTACCTAGTAATCCCTCTAAGGATTTTAAATAGTGAAGCATGAATTTATGAGGGTGTGTGATTGTTACCTCGAATTTTAGTATTCGCATTATGAGGAGTTCAGCTTGGACGATCGCATCTCGCATATTCCAGTATTCTTCGCCGATTTCCAGTGGTCCACTGTGTCGATGGAGTGTATGATGCGAAACGTTGATTATGTCTCTAATCTTCAGAGTGTCGTCCTTGATCTTCCCGGCGAGATACAGCGTCGATGCGGCAATCAGGAAGAGGTCGTAGTTGTTTGGGTCGACTTCAGCGAAAAAACGATGGTTGAGCGTCGCCGCTGTGGCGATGGTTAGAGGTTGTGCGTTCAATTTCAGCCCACATTCGAAGATAAACCGTGCTGATGTATAACCATTGTTGAACTCCAACTTACGGTAATCGATAGTCAGCTGTCGAGAGCGTTGTTTTTCACGTTGGAGTTCCATTACGTCGATTACGTCCTTCATTTTCAGTCTAAACGAAAAAAATATTGATATACAATCATTTATTATATTTCATCATAATCATTTAGTACATTTCCTGGTTATTTATTGGTTAATATTTACGTCTTAATCACAGGAAGACTCTCGAAAATAAGACTGTATGAAAGTAAGAATATGATAATATAAAAAAAATGTATGACCTACCTTTGTCTCTACAAGCTGCCAATGAAAAAATGAAACCAAACAGTCGGCGTTGAAATAACCTCTAAATTCTAACCTCACAAACTGAATCACTCCAAAAATTAACACAATTTGGAGAAAGCAGGAAGTTTTAAACCTGTTACACTCCACCAAAGTAATCTCCGGAAACAAGTCGATGCCTTCAAGGTAAGCTGCTTCACACTATGCACAACTTCACTATTCACTTTGTTTTCGAAAATTTAGAAAGTTCGTGCGACAACAGCAGTCGGAAACCAAAAAGAGCCAATCGTCGAGCGTGCTTTGTTTATAACTGGGTTTAGTTGTGAGAAAGCGCCGCCAGATGACGCTGCCATGAAAAAAAAAAAACAAAAAGTGAAACTCGTCTAGGATTTCCGTCAGAATGTTCTAGTTTTTTTGTATTTATTTATGTTTTAGAACTTTCTTTACATCTTTAAAGTTAAGAAACGATTAGATACTTCGTTCTATGCTTTGGTTTCCGTTTATATTGATTTTATATGTGCATTTTCATGAGTAGGAAAGAATGTTGAATCTAGGAATGTTTGAAACAGGTTTTCTTTTCTTTTCCAGACAGGTAAACGACCCAAAAAACTAATTTTACCTGTTTGAAACATAGTTTTATGCTGGAGAAAAAGGGAGTTTATTGATTTTTCTTTTTTTTTTCTATTGAAGTATATTTAAGGTTTTTTTATATTGTTCATATTTTTATTTAAGAATTTTTATTTAGTTTTATTTACTTCTATTTTGTTGGCATTTTTAAAGTTTATTTGTAATTAATTAATATAATATAATTAATTAATTAATATAATGAAATTCAGAGCGATTAATATTTGTCTAGGATTGTAAGAGTGGTTTCTTTGATTTTGTTCAACAAACAAGTTTCATAGAAACCAGTTTATTTCATGAATTCTGTTTATTGGTGTAAAAGTTGGTGTATGTATGATTACAGTCAAAATTGACGTATATATGGTTGCAAATAAAATTGGTGTATGTACGGTTGCATTCAATAGTTGTTAGACAGACGGCAGTTATTGTGAAGCGGCTTGGGAAGTCGTTAGTTCGGAAGTAATTCAATCAGCAATAAGTTAGTCAGTTCGGACTTAATTTGCGAGCTTAATTTGTCACTAGTCGTTCGGTCGTGCGTTCTTTCACTGTGTAAAATTTAGAAGTGTATAAGAGGTTCTTGTGTTAAATCAATAGCAGTCTAGCTAGCCAGCACGAGTGAAGTACCAGCATGAGAAGGTACCTGTTTAGTTTGAACAGCCATATCCAGCCAACGAGCAGAGGAATCATCAACGATCTCTGAATCGTCCTCGCACGGTCTAGAGATGTCCATCGATTAATGGTAAGTACCATTTATAAGTATCCCCGGTACAACGCGGTAGCATGTCGAGTAAGAGTAGCAAAAAGCCAAGCGAGTAAACCCCATAAAGGAAACCCCCGTGTGAGAAAGCGCTCATACGGTACGCGACAGTTAATAGAGCGCCAACCCCCATATGATACATTTGAAGGAGGCACCTTTCGTTACATTTGGTGGCGACGCCATAAACTTACCGTGACTTAGCCAAGCGAGTCTCCTAGAAAATCCCCGTATGAGAAACTCACACCTTTGAACTACGTAAAACCTCTCAGCAACCTAAGGTAAAGTTAACGCCAAAACCCGTAACATCACATTTGGTGGAGACGCCATAAAAACAACCGTGACACTAGCCTTCTGCCAGCCGTCTTGTCCCTCCCCACAGCGCACACATCTGTCAAATTCCTTTCAATCTCCCTTTTCTGCCGTTCTCTGGTGATCCACACCTGGTCCACGTTAATATCGTGTTTTGGCCGGCCTTAATTGCTTGTTAGTCATGTGGGCTGGTTATCGTTAGATAAATGATATGCGTTTTTTATATCACAAGTCAGATTTATTAATACACTCAAGTTTTTCAAAAGTTCTTCATAATCCGTTTCTTCAAAACAGGCGATTCGGAGATGTATTTCTGTTGTTTACCAATCCCATCCGGTAACTTCCTCCATTTTGAGTCCAGTTGCTTCCCCTCAGAATTGATTTTCACTTCAAAGTTACTCAACATTCAAAGGAAACCACCCATAACGTATTGGATTAAAACGAGGAGGAACCAAGCAGGTGAGGTTTCATAATCCGTTTCTTCAAATTCCACACAATCAATTCCAAAGTAAAACCGCAGATTCCGCCTAAACAACCAACACCTAGGATCATAAAAGGCCCTTCAAAATGCCCCATGGTAAGCACCACATCATCATGCGACTCTATAACCGGCTCATCAACATGAATATCATCATGTCCCTCTTCTCTAAATCGATGTATATAATAATCAGCCCAATACGAAATGAAACCAGTCTCAGTCAAACTATCAATAATCAAATCAATTTGCTGCTTTAACAAAAAATTCTTCGAGTAAATAAACCGCATACTCTCAATATAAACAACATCATCCTTAATAGGATACACTTTCGATCTTCCGTCTTTATGCGTCAATGTATCAATCCCTTCATTATATTTCGTATACAACTCTCCAAGCATCGTCACAGTGTTCCTAGTAGTTGCAACACGCCATAGCCAATAATCCCTGGTATCAATATCATAGGGAACTGTGGTAAAACGTTCATAAATCTGCAAAGAACGATTGTAATTCCCCGCAAAGATGTCCCTAAACGTCTCAATTCCTCCTATAGTCATATTACTATCAATAACATCATCAAAAGTTGATATTTGATGCTCGTAGGTTGGTCGTGTGAGGACATTGATCAATGCACTCTGAAACCATGAAGATATTACAATAATAAAGAAAGCGTAGGCGATGAAAATCAGGCGATTCGGGGATGTATTCGGCTGTTTCCCAACAGCACCCAGCGACATTTGGCAGGTTATTAGAGATACTTGAGTAAACTTCCTCCATTTTGAGTCCAGTTGCTTCCCCTCAGTATTGATTTTCGGTTCAAGGTTACTCAACATCCAAAGGAAACCACCCATAACGGATTGGGTTAAAACGAGGAGGAAGCAAGCAGGTGAGGTGAAAATCGTAAAAATCAACTGCCAACCTTCAACGCGAGCTGCACTTGGGACGACCCACAGAACTTTGTCTGAATAATACGTTCTGGAATAGTCGAAATCATCAAAGCGGTCTTCGCGAAGAATAACACCACCAACACCAATATTAAAAGGATCTGCTGCGATTAATTGTAGAAGACCTGACCATGTACCATTCGGTTGTTTTACACCCCAATCTTCGGAGACATTCGAGTAGGTTTTTTCAAAACTAATGTTTAACCTCTCCTCAATATCTTCTAGAATATTCACTTCCAAACCGTCCTCAGGGGAGATCACAAACGGAGGAACTTCCATCAGTACCGCACGAATCGTACAGTTTAACCTTGAAAAATCCCGATTCAATCTGTAATATCTCCTCTTGAATCTACCTTTTAGACAGGAATTTACCAAAACTAGAACTGGATCTTGCAAGCAATACTTTACTTCCTTCGCATACAAATTCCAGAGGTACAAATTGAAACTATCTGACGCTACAGGCATTAATATCTTCGTTAAGTACTTCTGATTATCATAAGCAATCCTCAGTATCTTTTTCGCTAACATCCCAGCAGCTTTCTGTGATTCAGGAAGGTTTAAATAAACCAAATAGAACTCCGCTGATATATTATACGGTTGCATGACCTCTAAACGTTTCAAATCTCTTTGAAAACTAGGAATATCTTCGATAAAAATCAGATACAGCGCTGTTTTTCTCAATGTTTGAAAATGTCTTTTATAAACCTTGGTTAGTGACTTACTTTCGCAGTTTTTGATACATTCCTCAAAAGCGTAAAACCTATTTCTTTGACCATTCGTTATCTCATAGCTTACACCCATATATTCAGCGTTTTCATTGAGGTTTTTAACAACATTCGCCATTATTGAATAGCCTGGATGTTTGGTTATGTTACTCTTGACAATCATTATAAACTTCTCATTGCCAAAGACCTCATTTGTTAAGTTTACGATGCATTTTGTTGCGATTTCGATGTTTATAGGAGTGTAGTCTGTAAATTTATGCAATAGACTTGTATTTTCTGTTGTTGTTGTTACTGTTGGTAAAATGTTCAACAACAGACATATTAATAACATTACGTCGTTTTTGATAGATTTCCTTAAATATATCTGTTAAAAGTTTCTAGGAAGAAAAGCAACTGAATCAAATAGATGTGGTTTTAGTTTGATAAAAAAGATGATGAAAAATGATGTTAGAAATGATGATAAACAATTTATCCAGTGTAATGATGCGTACAATGAATGGTTGTTTCACATTATCGGTATTAAAAGGTCTTTCAGGGTTTTGTGGTTGGTTTATTGGGGTTTATGGTGGTTTCTTAATCGGTAGATGACGTGTGGGTACTTTGTTGATCATCAATCAGATAAATTGCAAGGTTTGTCGGCAATCACGCGATGTAATTAGGCGTAATTGTTTGAAGCATGTGACAGTTTGGAGTAAAAGTTCTCGAACGTGTTTTTTAATTACTTCAAACTAATTGCGACAGACTTTTTTTAAGTTTAACGACTATAATTTAGAATATGGTATTTCTATTGGTTGTTAAAACTTGTTTTAGGAAATAATGCATAATTTTGCGTGTTCTCACGAAATATGGGGTATATAGCTAATATAATTTCTCGAGATATTTTGATTTTAAGCTTCTGACAATTTTTAGAGGTTACCCCTTGACGAAATTTTATAACGTTATAATTATTATAAATTATAACATTATAATTTTCGATCTATTTATTTTCGGATATATCTCAAACTACGCTATCTTATAGAATGGAACGCGCTGATTCTGAATGTGTCATAATATTTGGGAATCGATTATTTCGTTTTCGAGTTATTTAGAAAAATATACGGTTTCAAAATGCAATTTTGGACCAGTTTTTGACTAGCTCCGATCGGGATTAAACTCACAGATGATTTCTGCGTGTTTCCTGAAAATATGGGTTCTGTATCTCATATAGTTTCCGAGATATTTTGATTTTTCAGATTTTGAAATTTTTTTTAAAGGTTATCCCTTGACGAAATTTCAAAAACGTTATATAAAATAAAAATTATGTAACATAAAACGCTATATTTTCAAAAAACAAAATTCACTCCATTTCGACACAATTGCATACGGTTTCAAAATTATTACATACATCTTCACATATTACATATTAGATTATCATATTTGTGCGTTTGTTTCTTGGGTCCATGAATACAGTAATTACATAGTCAACATTTACATGAAATCTTACAAAATATAGGCCACTAAAGGAATGTTAAAATGTTTCAAAAACCAAATCAATGAAGACACAAAATGAAAAAAAAAACTCCATGTCTAGTAGAATTCTTCTATCGGTTACAAATTCATCTAGATTTGCGTATATTACACCAAAGTATCGCGGATTTCTTGCGGTAATTTTGTCAACAATTCGCCATGATTGATACCTTTGGCCGTCGCAAACACACCACCTACATTTGGATACTGTACGTTGGCATCGTAGCAGTAGCTTTGTCCGTGTACATCCGTTAGCTTACCACCGATTGTCGTCAAAATCGCTTCCGGTGCGCATGTATCCCATTTTTTACAGCCTTTGCTGGCGAAAACATACGCGCTTGCTTTGCCTTCCATTAATAGTAACACCTGAAACACATTTCACTGAATGTTATTAACTTTTTGTTCACTATTATTAACTGTGTGTATTTGTGAATATGTTAGTATGTGTGTGTAGGTGTGTAGATGTGTGTGTGTGTGTGTGTGTGTGTAGGTATCTGTGTGTAGATGTCCGTGTGTGTAGGTGTCCGTGTGTGTAGGTGCCTGTGTGTAGATGCCTGTGTGTGTAGGTGTCTGTCTGTGTGTGTGTGTGTGTGTGTGTGTGTGTGAAGGTGTGTGTGAGATTGTGTTGACGTGTGATTTGTTAACTTTGTATTGACTATTAGGGACATTAAACGAAAAAAGAAATGAAAACCGCGAATTTCTGCACGAACTGTTAATGACAGGAAAAACTAGGCACCTTCTTGCGCATAGCTTTACCGCTTAGCGCTTCGCTATAAAAATAAAAATGCAATTACCTTATGTCCAGCACCACCAACTTTGATCATTTCCTGCGGCCGCAGAGCGTCCAACGCCATCTGAACCATTCGATCCGAATGCGAACGCGTTGTCGTCACGACAAGCCCTTGGGGTGGATTAATCGGTGTGAAGCCACCGACGCCCATGCCAATCAGTCCCCACAGTGTCCTGCCCAGATTGTTGTTGTCCATTTTATTCTGCTTGTAGTTGAAGTACGGCTGATGAATCACGCCGGCGACAGCTTTGCCACGGACAGCGATGCCAATCAACACGGTGACATGGTCCAACAGCCCTTGCGTGTACTCCGAGGTGCCATCCAGCGGGTCCACCCAGACGACTATATCGCCATCGGCGACATTCGCATAATCGGGCGGGCAGGTTTTCGTCAGTACGTCCGGGTCTTGATCGGTAGTAATCCAATCGCTGGGCACCTCGCAGTTTGATGCGCCCTCCTCGCCGATAATGGCCACTTTTGGGTACTGCTGGCTAAGCGTAGCCATTATGCATCTTTGCGCCGATCGATCCGCCTCCGTTTGCAAATCGTTTTTGCCCTAAAATACAGGAACCACAATAATTTACGTATGCGTATGTGTGTTTGTAAATGTGTTTGTGTGAGTGTGTATATGCAGGTGTACGTGTGTGAATGTGTTGGTGTGTGTTAATAAATGTGTTAATGTGTGTGCATGTGTAGATTACGTGTGTGAGTATGTGCTGTTGTGTATATGTGTTAGTAAATTTGCTGGTGGACGTGTGTGAATATGACGGCGTGTATGTATGTATTGGTAAATGTGTATGTGTGTTAGTGAATGTCTTTGGGTGTGTATATGTTGGTGTACGTTGGTGTGCGTGTGCATGAGTGTAGACTACGTGTGTGAATGTGTAGGTGTGTGTATTTGTGTTAGTAAAGGTGTTTGTGTGTATATGTGTGTTAGTAAATGTGTCAATGTTTGTGTACTATTGTGTGTATGTGCCGATGTGAGCGTGTATAGTGTGGATGTGTCAAAATGTTGTTGTGTGAGTATATATGTGTAGCAATATGAGTGTGTATTTGATGATTGTACATGAGCAGTGTGTGTAAATTTTGCTACCTTTTCCACAATTCCTAATTCACCCATACTCATCACATCGCGAATGATTTTCCCAGCTCTCGCAGCAGCAGTCACCGAAGACGCAAGAATTCTCTGCAGAAGTGGACAGCTCTGAGCCATGATTGAGACTCTATTCGTAAACTAAGCGACCCGTCCTTAAATTTCTACAAAATTCTAGAAGAACAGAAGAACAGTTATTAAAGTTTGCGTTACTAAGCGTATGAAAATTGGTTCCACTGATTGCAAACTAATTCAACGCATGAACTACTCGGAAAGTGCCGTGAGTTTTTTGCCACGAAATAAAAACGACGGCTTACCTTAAAGTAAATTACAGCAGGAAACCTTGTGTTTATATGCCATACGATATCACATCGTGCTTGCGGTGATACGAGTGATATAATTCGAAATAAAAGCGATTAGAGAGATAAACATTATCACAAACAGCTGGTTACAATTAACCTCAAAATAGGGAATGTTATTCAAATTGTGAATACATGTTACTCAAGATGTTTCTATTGTGACTAAACTCAAGCAGTTGTTCAGACTTAATAAATTAACGATTTCTAATTTTATATAATTCTGATTAATCCGGTTCCCCTGGAAAAGTAGCGGATGCTTTTATTTTCGCACATGGGCCAATGTTTATAGTTTTATACAATCTGTTGTGATTAAATTATCCACAAATATTTTCTTGTGTGGTTTCCTTGTAAATAGCTATAAACACTTGCTCTGAATAGTATTATTGATATTAAAGTATTATTTTATCGAGGAATAGAGGAAGTTGTTTTGATGGCTGGATAATTATGTTTTTAATTTCGGCAAGAAGAGCTAAAACCACAGTCACTAGCGACTTCTGTCAAAACTTTGTATGAATTTAATTTAATTGTATGATTGTGTGAATTTAATGAATTTAATTTAATTGTATGATTGTATGAAATTTATTAAATTGCATTGTTTGTATTATTGGTTTGCATAACGTGAACTTTAGTTCGTATTTCACTTACTGGCGACCTCTGTCAAAACAAAGTATCAAAAATGTCATTTCTGAATAAGCCTGTTCTAACCTCAAAAATCGAATTGAATTTGCGCCAGTGTTGTTACGTTCATTATTCCTTGAAAAAATATTAATTATTTATACACCAAGACAATAAATTGTGCATAATGTTCACCACACGTAAATACTTTGAAGTATTGCACAGATTTCGCCTGAAACGCGTCTCGAACCATCACAAAAAGTTTCATAACAATCAACTAAGTTCTGAGGAAATTGAAGTTCCTTTCTCAAATGGGTAAGTTTTTCTTAATTATTTCTTTTTTTTTTTCTAAAGAAACATAAACAGGCCTGTATTCGCTAACGTATAACATCTATTATTATAACGAACGTTTTAGTGTTGATAAAACCTTGATTTTTAGCCGAAACATGAAAATATCTACAGGAATGTACGCGAAAATGTCCGACGGTTGTGCAGTAACAACTCTAGGCGATACATCCGTGATGGTAACAGCCGTCTCCAAGACGAAGCCATCACCAAGTTCGTTCCTTCCTCTCGTGGTTGACTATCGGCAAAAATCAGCAGCTGCCGGACGTATTCCTACAAACTTTCTCAGGCGAGAAATGGGAGCTACAGACCGGGAAATCCTAACATCACGAGTGATAGATCGATCACTACGTCCTTTATTCCCGGGGAATTTCAATTATGAAACGCAGATTATCTGCAATATGCTCGCTGTTGATTCGGTAAACTCACCAGAGGTTCTTTCGATAAACGCAGCATCGACAGCGCTTGCAATCAGTGATATTCCCTGGAATGGACCAGTTGGTGCTGTACGAGTTGGTATGATCAACGGGGAGATTCTTGTGAATCCTACACGAAAAGAACTGCAAGAATCTGAGTTGAATTTGATCGTAACGGCGACGAAACACAACTTAGTGGTGATGCTGGAAGGTAATGCCAATAATATTCTCCTTCCCGATTTGCAGAAAGCTATAAAACTCGCAACGAAGGAGGCTCAAGCTGTTATTTCATCGATTGAAACACTCGCCAAGAGTATAGGTAAGAATAAACGAATTCTAGAACCTCCTATTGAGTTGTCGTCCGAAATAATCGAGGCATTACGAAGTTTGACTGAGTTGCGTGTGAGGGAGATTTTCACAAATACAAGTTATGATAAACTTGGTCGTGATAACGCTATAAATGATGTGAGATCTGACGTTCTGGAGAAGATAAAGGTGGATTTTCCCAGTGTGGATGTGGGTCTCCTTGTCGATGGTATAGGTAGGATTATCAAGACGGTCTTCAGGAATTTGGTGCTCGAAGATGATCGGCGTTGTGATGGGCGACATTTTGATGATTTGAGGAATATTTCGTGTCAGGTGAATATGTACAAGCCTCTTCATGGTTGTTCTGTCTTTCAACGTGGGCAGACCCAAGTTTTTTCGACGGTTTCCTTGGATTCGCCTCAAAGTGCCTTGAAGTTGGATTCATTAGCGATGTTAACAAGGTATTTATTGATACTTAACAAGATATATGTTCATATTTTTGTTGTGGATTGGCTTATCACCGATTTGTGATAGTTATATGTTTTTTTTTCAGTGGGGTGAAAGAGAAAAACTTTTTCTTGCATTATGAATTTCCGCCTTTTGCGACGAAGGAGACCGGCAGGATTGGACCGCTTGGTAGACGGGAGATTGGACATGGGGCACTCGCTGAGAAGGCTTTGTCGCCGGTGGTGCCCAAGGATTATCCATTTACGATACGGTTGACTTCGGAGGTGCTTGAATCAAATGGTGAGAAGTTTACATTTTCTACGCCAAAATTTACTCTTGTTGAACTTACGAAACAAAGAATCAATCTGTTTGGTATATTCCCACTGAAACATATGAGAAAAACGTGTTTAGATGTGCGAAATCGACTTATTTCCATTAAAAAAAATGCGTTTAAGTACATCGAGAGATTAATAGCTGCTATGGTTGAGGAAACATGTGTTTTCTGACGTTTAGGCAAATATTCGCTAAAATACATGAGAAAAACACGTTTAGATGTGCTAAATCGTCTTATTCTTGATGAAAAAAATGTGTTAAAGCACATGGAAAGATCGGTAGCTGCAAATGTTCAGGAATTAACATGAGATTTCTGAACTTTTATCAAATATTCGCTAAAATACATGAGAAAAACGTGTTCTGAAGTGCTAAATCGACTTATTTTCGCGACTTTTTGGAAAAACTATTCAGATATTCTTAACCTAAAGATTCTAGACAAAACTCACATAGTTTAGAAGTTTCTGACAAATAAAACGTAACCTAAAAAGTTTATCAAACCTAAATTAACCCAAAATTTCTAGTCAAACATAACAGAACATAAAAGAACAATGCTAACTTGACTTAACCTAACTGAACCTAAACTAAAAGTCTTATCAAAACTCAGAAATCCAAGTAAAACTCAATTTTTTCAAATCCTAACCATACGTAACCTAAACTATGCTAACCACACTTAACCTAAACTATCCTAACCACACTTAAACTAAACTATCCTGCCATAAACTAGCCTAATCCAAATGTACGCCTGTTAACTTGTAGAATATAATGAATATCTGTTAGTCTGTTTCTTAACATTTATTTTTCCTCAGGATCAAGCAGTATGGCAACAGTTTGCGCCGGTTCCTTAGCACTAATGGACGCTGGAGTTCCAATCTCTACGCCTGCAGCCGGAGTTGCGATAGGCCTAATTTCCAAATACAACGACAATGATACGAAGCACATGGAGGACTACAAAATTTTAACAGATTTATTGGTATGTAAAAGAAATTGTTACTTTTTTTGTTATTTACTTTAAAGTATTATGCAGGGAATTGAAGATTACATGGGTGACATGGATTTTAAAATAGCCGGCACAAAGAAGGGTATAACAGCGCTGCAGGCCGATATAAAAATCCCCGGCCTACCTCTCAAAGTTGTGATGGAATCCCTGCTGAAAGCCACCGAGGCGAAGGCGAAGATCCTCGACATTATGCGCGACTGCATCGAGAAACCGCGTGCCGAGAAGAAGGACAACATGCCCGTCGGTCACAAACTCGAAGTGGAAGCGCACAAACGCGCCAAACTCCTCGGCGTCGGCGGTATCAACCTAAAGAAATTATTTGTCGAAACCGGCGTACAGGTGAATCAGATCGACGACACGACCTTCGACATCTTTGCGCCAAATCAGCATGCGATGGACGAGGCGAAAGAGATCATCAACACGTATCTGACGACGGAGCGCGCGCCCGAGCTGGAATTTGGCGGCATCTATCCTGCGACCATCGTCGAAGTGCGCGATATTGGCGTGATGGTGACGCTGTATCCGGGAATGCCACCGGCATTGCTCCACAACTCCCAACTGGATCAGCGAAAGGTAAATTATACATTCTCTGCGTAACTCTAGGCAACCAAATTAACCCTTGGTTTCATCGATAGGTGGCGCATCCCTCGGCGTTGGGCTTGGACGTTGGGCAGGAGATGCAGGTCAAGTACTTTGGCAGGGATCCCGTGTCGGGCTTGATGCGGTTATCGCGGAAGGTGTTGCAGGCGGCGAGGTGACAGGAATTTCGCAGTTCGGCAAATTGAATCAAGCCAAAGTTTGTAGGGCATACCGAGGAGTTCGTGATTCTATGGATGTGTTGAGGTATGGAATGTATTGATTTATGAACTGTGTTCATTACATATTTTCATTAAAGATTTTTTGTTGGAAAAATGCCAAAATGTAAACATACTTAGTTAAAGGTATGTGTGTGAGTTTAAGTGTGTATGCGTGTGTTTAAGTGTGTATGCATGTGTTTAAGTGTGTATGCGGGTGTTTAAGTGGGTGAGTGTCTTAAGTGTGTGCGCGTGTATTTATCTGTGTGTGTTTGTGTCTTTAAGTGTATGTGCGTGTATTTATCTCTGTGTGTGTGTGTGTGTGTGTGTGGGTTTATCTATGGGTTTAAGTGAATGTGTGTGTGTTTATCTATGGGTTTAAGTGAACGTGTGTGTGTGTTTATCTATGGATTTAAGTGAATGTGTGGGTATGTGTTTATCTGTAGGTTTAAGTGTGTGTGGGTGTGTGTTTGTAGGTTTAAGTGTGTGTGGGTGGGTGTTTGTAGGTTTAAGTGTGTGTGGGTGTGTGTTTGTCTGTAGGTTTAAGTGTGTGTGGGTGTGTGTTTGTCTGTAGGTTTAAGTGCGCGTGTGTGTGCACGTATGTATGTGTGTTTATCTGTAGGTTAAAGTGTGTGTGTGTGTCTGTGGGTTTAAGTGTGTGTGTGTGCGTTTGTGTCTGGGTTTAAGTGTGTGTGAGTGTGTGTATGGGTGTGTTTAAGTGTGTGCGCGTTGTTTATTTGTGGGTTTAAGTGTATATGTGTGTGTGTGTGTGTGTTTAAGTGTGCATCGCTATAAAAATGTGCTGAGAAAGACAATTTCCCAAATAATAATTTACATTGAAAAACTAACATAAAACTTTACATACTAGATTAACAAAATAATAAATGTTTAAATAATAAATAGAACATAATATAAACAAAACGCTATTGGAAAAATTTAATTCCATTTAAAAACAACGTTAACACGTAATTATCAACGAAAGTTAGCGCAAATAACGGTAGAAAGTTTAAACTGTTGTGCATTTACTCGTATATTATTCAACGCGTTCGGCATTCATCGCGTTTGTGTGGAAGGCGTAATAAACAACACCTGAATCATAATAGGATTCCGCGTATTTAATACACGCTCCCAGGCGGATTTTCAGCGAGTTTTAATTGCGCCGCATTACGCACGGCTCGAACAAAGCAATTAACACCCACCCCCGCGCTATAAATGCACAACCAACCGCATTATGAACGACCGACGGCGATGGGAACACCTCCCTGGAGCACACTTAATAATGGCGAATATTTGTGCCCAGGTTCGGTTCGGTTCGACAGCACGAATTCACTGATGAGTGCGATTAATTCAGCGAGTTTATTAGCGTGTGTGTCACCGACGCAGGAATGATATCATCGGATCACAAATCACTTCTTGCCAAAGTGCAAACGTCCTGCATGACTTCATTGTTAAGTTTCAGTGACAGTTTATGCATAGTCTTCGTAGTAACGCCATAAAATTTAGTTAATTGAAACATTCCTAAATGATATAAATCTTAGCGTTTAATAGCAATTAAATACATTCTATACAAGTTTGATTACCAATAGCACCAAAACTCGATTGTTTTTTAGACATATTTGAAGGTTTTTGATGAATGAACGGTCAGCAAAACACGAATTATCGTTTTAAAATTACGTTTTTGTCTGTTTTTCTCGATTGATGAGAGTCAAATTATTGCCGGCCGTTATTGCCATTCCTGCTGTGGCTGCAGTGCCGGCGCGCCTACCTTATAATTGGATTTGGTTGGCGATCGAACGCCCATCAATCACGCTGGACACGGTGTAGCGGCGGCGGCGCGTCGCTCGCAGGAAGCAGGAAGCAAGTAACAAGCCAGAAACAAACTGATCGGCTCTGCTGATGTCCCGTACGATGGCACGACCTCGGATGGGTTGTGCGACGGTGTCGAACAGCAGGTATTTATTTACTCGTAAATAATTACGTAAATTCCGAAATTTTCACCCTGCCACACCGCTGCCGAGTTTTGAGATTTAATTTCATCGCAAAAATACCGCCGGCTGATTCGGTTAGAGAATCAAATCAAACGTGATTAGATGCAAAATTTAATAATCCTTCTAGCAAAATTTATTCCAGACAGTTATCATGCAGCGTTTATCAATTATTCTTAAAACAATCTGCTCATAACAACTTAGAACGACATAATTTTAGCAATCAACGGACCGGCACTACTTTTTGTATTTTATTTAACGCGTCAGACTATTGGTAAATTTGGCAACCTGGATTTCCCTGCAAATGTTTCAAACTTTTCGGGTTTAGCAATATACACCCCTCCTGCCTCTCGCTTGCCTGTCTTTCAACGGCTTGTTTTTGCATTCGCTTGTTTTGCTTGTGCCGAGAGTGTGGGGATGGGTTTGCATCCGATTGCGGAACGAGTAAATAATTGAATTGCCAACTTGCGACCGCGCCCAGTAGGAGCGTGGACTATCTCTACGCCTGTTAGTCGTCGGTTCACCGGCCTGTGGGGCACCGGCTGCCAACCAACATCGCTCGGAACTTTGCTCTCGCGGCGAAAGAAATTTGATTAATGCTCGCCTCGCTCAGCGGAAATTTACGCTACTCTCTCCCAGGGTTGATTCGGAACGCCTACTGAAGGTGTAATCAAATTAGAGCCTGGTAATTCCACGGCCACAAAATCGCATCGCATCGAAAACGCCAAAATGTCGAGGGCGTACTCAAAAACGTGGATTATTTTGCATTCCTCCCCGAATTTGGAGATTTGATCATAATACTGTCACAATCCTACCTCGCTTCGCGGCTGCGCATCGCTTCTTCTTTATTTGCCGACTTATGCATTATGACTATGCGCTAGACCTTGCGCAATGCATTTTTATACATTACTTTTACATGGCAAAGGAATATACAGGCCGGTACTAACATTCGGTAGTGAAAACTGGGCACTAAATGAAAGGCAAAGAAGTCGGCTGCGAGCAGTAGAGATGAAATATCTTAGACGAAGCTACGGGGTCATGAAAATGAACAAACACAATAATTAGGCAAGAAAACCAAATAAAGAGCAGAGAAGAATACATCGAAGAAAGGCAATTAGACTGGTGGGAGCATTTTCTCCGAATGCACAGGGAAAAACAGGCAAACAAAGAAAATATGGGAGGCAAGAATCCAGGGAAAAAGAAGACGCGGTAGGCGCAGAAGAACTTGGGACGAGGAGATTGAAAGAATACTACATCACAGAGGGATAACAACAGCAACAGCGAAAGAAATGGCCAGAGACCGAAAGAAATGGAAGGAATTTACAACCCAACATATAACCCTACACTCGATGGTAGCAACACTACAATGTTGCAATATGTCGAAGAAGGAAGATTGGACTCTGCCTAAGCATAGATAACTTATTAGAATTGTGCAAAACGGGCACTATAAATCCTGTTGCGAACCAAAAAACTCAGATATTCAGGACATAAATTAACAAAGTCTGATTCCTTGGCTCGTCCAAAAGAATTCGGTCTCACCGCGTTGGTGCTTTCACGGTTGAAGTAGGACAGGATGTTCACAAGCCGAATGTTGGAAAGTAAGTGACTTTTATTTAAAAAGAATCTTAAAACTAGCTGCAGGGCGGCACACCCCATCCTCTTCCCACACACAATCTAAAGACGTTTCCTGTCCCCCCCTCTCTCCCTCTCTCTCTCTCTCTCACACACACACACACACTCCACCATAAAAAAACTAGACTAAATATTCTTGTCGACGCATCATAGCACCCCAAGTAGTCAGACACAAATACTTAACGCAAATATAAAACTAATCTTAATATAAAATACGCTAGAAAATCGGGTTCATAACACACCTCTTCAACCGACTGAAAAAGTCAGTTTGATCATTCTTCTCCAGTCTTCTTCTCCCGCGTCTAGTGTGCAGTGACGCGGGATGTCCACCACCTTCTGATGAGTCTTTAAATAAATCCTTAAATCTTGCACTTACAATGAGAAATATTTTCTATTTCTCTGCCTTGCCCTTCTGTCCAAAATCCAAACCAATTAACTTTGGCCGTATCCCGAAAGTCCGAAACTGACTTATCCTCTTGACTTTTCAAGTACGGTTGATCGCACCTTCATTATTACGTTAATCGTTTAATATCGTTCATGGAGTTTTCTGTCGGTTGTTGATAAAACATGTTTATAATAGTTAGAAACGTTAAGTCACTTAATTCATTAGATGTTTTACTTGTTTATTTAAATTTCGTACAATACGTATTTCGCCTATGCGGCATCATCAGGTACCTGATTTTCTAACTGTTAATCGTTTACAACACCGAAAAAATAATATACGCCCAGGGTGTTGCAAACCCGGTTTTTCTACCTGGCCGAAAGAGGCAGAGTGACTGTGTATATCGTGCTCTCTTTCGCTACCACCATACGCGAAAGTAGGAAATTATCGTGAGGAAATATCAGCGATTAAGTGTGTTTGAAGTATGCGTAGGTATTGTGTAATTGTCTGACAATTTTAAACGGATTGATATATTTTCCCCGATAAGTAAGTTTCTAACTTCTATCTAGATAATCTCTAAGAGCAGGCGTGATATTCGATGCGAGAGCGACAAGGCTGGACAATATCTTGTACCTGGCATATCTTTCTTAGGGGTTGGGACATCACCTATCTTCTTTTAATACACAAGATATAACAAAGAAACCACGAAGCAAAGATACGCGCGTGACACAGCGGCCGGCGACGCGCTGGCGTGACAAGCATAGCACAACTCGTGCGAAGAGGCGAACTGTTCAATGCCGGGTGGTAGCAAAAGCGAGCGCGATGGACAGTTTCTCTTTTAATAGGGTGGTCAGTTTTTGGAAACATTCAGTCCTCTTTATTGCATAAAGTTTTACAACTTTACAGTCCCAAGAGAGCGTTCGGGAATATGGGCATCCCCCGTTAGCTTTTACTCAAAATACTCGATCATGACATTCTGGTGGAGGCGCCGTAAAATTTTCTAATTTTATGTTCGAAAACGTGACATCAGCTAGGTGTAGATATCGTAGGAAGGTAGGTAGCAAAGTGTAGATGTAGCAGTGGATTCAGTGGTAACATTGACATTGATATTCAAACACGAGAGGCGTCAGACCCCGCACCGATTGGGTTAATAAATCAATTTAATCGGCATCAACGCGCGCGCCACGCCGTCAATGCTTTAATGTGAATTGTGGTGGTTAGTCTCTAACTCCTGCGATTGATACGAGTGGCCTACAAACTGGTTAAATCATTATTGATGTGCAAGATTGGGACGAATGTCGGGCGGTCGTGATATTCAATGAGCGGGCCAGAACAACCGCAATTATGTCTGGTTTACGACGCAACGTGTGTGATATTGCCATCATGTCTCGTTAGTCTCGCGTGTCCCCTGTTGATTGACTTTCCAGGTCGAGATCGGTATGATACAAGTCAGTGGTTCTCAAACTATTTGGAGTTGGACCTGTTGCAAAACCATCAGATTTATATGCAACTCTCTTACTTTTTTTAAGAAATTTATATTGTTATGTAAGACTACCTAGCAGTCGTTCCGAGTATGTTAACTACAATTATTAACTGGCCCTATGAATAAGGGAGTGCTCTTTTTCTTTTTTTTTTACAATACAACAATATATCGAGAGATCATTTTATCTAACAATCAATTTATCGAACGATCAGTATATCGTGCATATACTTTATCGATCGGACATTTCTTCGAACGGACATTTCAATGATCGGACATTTCATCGAACAAACATTTTAACGATTGGACATTTCATCGAACAGACATTTCAACGATCGGACATTTCATCAAACGAACATTTCATCGAACAGATTTTAAAAAGTTATAATATTGAACAATAATATTATTGGATTATATTGAAAGGAGATATTATTGATGAGAAAAAGAGAAAACAGTAAACTAGTGTAAACGATTGAATTAATCTGCACAGTTTATTTATTTTGTGTATATGCAAATAATCTCCGGTAAATATTGGTAGTCATTCAATTCATCCTAAACAAACACATCAGAATCCGGCCGATAAACTTGAATCGTGTAAACCCAACCAAAACGTATTTAATTTGGGTCTACGTGCACATGAGCATATGTAATTGAATTAAGTTAACCTACTTACTGAGGTGTAATCTAACCTGAAACCAACGCCAATTGAAAATCATGATTTAAACGTTAAAAAAATGACCTTTTTTGAGATGTATTAAAATAAAATTTAGATTTCTCTCACTCAACCTTACGTTTACAACCGTACTTTCAAACAAAAGAAGCGGAGAAACGTTGTAATTCTCATAAAATGAAATATGCATAATCGACTGGTGGGTGAATCGAATTGCATATTCAATAATTCGTGGTAAATACAGTGCGATAGTGGCAATGGAAATGCATCAAAGTGCAATATCGTGTCGCACGCGACACGCCAGCCCATGCCAGCCAGCGTGGTAATAAAACTTTCGCAGGAGTTAAGTTTTGAAGACGTGTAAGTCATACTTAATTTAATAACAGGACAAGGAACAACCAGTACATACATACATCGGGCAACCAGCACGTGCTGAGCAATTATAATTTTTTTCGTAGCTTATTTCTCGAGATATTTGTTAAGTTTTTACGTTAACAAACTCACCGGGTACAACAAAAATGTTGGCGATTTTATGTCGGTCGAACCAATAAATATCACAAAATCCCTTGCTGCCATGGTTAGTCAAGTGTATTTTTCGGCAAAACGCGCACCACCGCTTCTGATTGTCCCAAACATAATGTCGCATAATGTTGCTTTTTTACAAATATATACTCCATTTATCGAGTGGACATTTTATCGAATTGACTTTTCATCGAACGGATATTTCATCGAGCGGACATTCTCACCGATTGATTTGTTTTCAATTGTGACATTTGAGTTGATACACATTTTGATATGCCCTCCTGATTCCCACAAGTGTCCTTGCATCGAGCCTTGTCATCGCCTCACTTCCTGCATTTGTCGCAGCACTGGTATTATCAGTATGACGAAGAATGCGGCGGTTGTTGTGCGACGAGCATTCCTAATGTAAATATGCCCGTAGGCGTATGTTTGAATTTTTGTATGTGTGATCACACACCGAGTATTAACAACAATGACACTTATATTAAAAAAAAATATGATCGAATCCGAGAGTGGATGAGTCGAGTGAGTGAGTGATCGACGAGTGAGTAACGTGACGGTGTGAGCGGCGGAGTTTATCGTCGGGAAACGCTGAAAACAAAAAACGTGACGTGTTAACATAACAGGCTGCAGGAAAACGACGTTTTGGAAACTGTTGAAAAAACGTAATTTTATTAAGTTATTGTGATCTTCCAACAGGTCAGGAGGAGTTGTGACTGGGTCTCGCGTATGTGTCTGCATTGTGTATGTGTGAGTACGCGCACGCGTGTGTGTGTGTGTGTGTGTGTGTGTGTGTGTATGTGTGTGTATGCGCTTGTGCAGGATGCTGAAATAAAACCGCGAAATAGTGATGAAAATCGCGTTTTGCGCGTGCACTGTGGCAACATATATTCATAGTGAGTGTGAGAGAGAAAGAGAGACACACACACATAGAGAGAGAGAGGGAGAGAGACCTCTGGTGGAATTACACACACGCATTTTTTTGGCTTCGGTACCGGCCTGGTCGTCGTACGTTTTTAACTCGCGGCACGGCGGGGCCCCGACATCCGCTGCTGGACTAAGCTAGGCTAGGCTGGGAACAACCGCCGCCGCGACGCAGACAACGTTGCACGGTTTTTTTTTTAATAGCGAAATTATCATAAATGTACTATGCCCGAATGCCGCCGAATGAGAATAGGAATCGCGTTCATTGTCTTTATTTAGTTTGTAGCATCGTTTATATTGGGAGCTTTTAATAAATACTCCTGAAACGAATATTTTCATAAAGATTTCTTTCTTCGGTTTCTTTTTGCTGTCATAGAAATTAAACGATTTCGTAATAAAACATCACATAACATATAACGTAACATAATATATAACATAACATATAATGTTGCAAATAACATAACATATGTCATAACATATACTATACGATAAAACATATAAAATAACATATTACATAATTTATAACATAACATATAATATAACATATAACATTACATATAACATAACATATAATATTACATATAACATAACAATAATAATTGATATATTTTAGTGTCTATCGACCACTTCGGTCTTTCTGTCATGTATTTACATTTATATGTTTTGAGTTTACAATGTTCTTTTGTTATTGGTGTAGATGTTGTTGAAGTTGCTTCCAACGGTCCCCGGAAAAAAACCCATATGCACAAAAAGTTCAGAGCAAGTACCTACCATCAGTAGCGAGACCGGATTGGGCCGGGTGAAAGTTACTATTACCTTGCACCACTATGTGGTAGAAAAAGGTTGTTGAATAAATAAAAAATAAAATAACATATAACACAATATATAACATGACATATAACATGATAATACATAATATATAACATGACATATAACATAACATACAACATAATATATCCACTAACGTAAAATATAACATGTACCACAACAAAATAACACATAATCAAGCATGAAACATAAAAATATATAATGTAACATAAAAATAAAACATAACATATAAAATAACATATAAAATATGTTATGATAAAATGAAAAAATTATAATAGAAATATTCCGAACATGTTGGTAACATATTCGGTGGCGTAGAGGAGATTGTATGCAAATTTGATCTGTTTACGGTGATAATAAGTCGGCGGCAGCAGTGAGTGCGTGGACCCTGGGTTGCCGCCGCCGCCGCCGTCGGCGCCGCGCCGTGAAGGCGTGTACCACCCGCTTCTCTCGTACTCTCGTCATATTGCCGCTGCTGCTGCTACCATCGCCGCCGCCGCCGCCGCCTCCCGTACTCCGGTCGTCGCGCCGTCGCCTCCGCTGCTGCCAGCAGGAGATTCGCATAGTCGGCGGCGCGTCCGCTCCTCGCAGCGCGTTCAGTTCCGCCCCGGCCGCTAGTTAGTGCAGCAGCGTTGTCGTTGTGCGCGGCGCGTGAGTGTGTGCGCGTGTGTGTGAGAGAGTCTCGCTCGTGGCATGCTGTGGTGGTGAAGCAGGAGCAGACGCGTGTTGTTGTTGTTGTTGCTGTCTCTGGCCTCGAAACTTTCCTCCCCTAGCTTTCCTCCCTTCTCTCTCTATCTGCCTCTAACTCTTTACTCCTCAAGACCACGTGATCTCTCACTCAAGTAATCAAGGAAGGACTACTAAATGAGAAGCTAGTACAATTCGGGGACTAGTATAGTTCGGAAACACCCACCTACGGTCTGTGGTACCTACAATTTGTAGCACCCTCGGCATTTTGTGTATCCGGTTCGACGGACCATCGGTCCTTAGTATAACTTAAAAGCGAGTGGGGTAGTCCCAGTGAAGTGCGCGTCACGGCGACCACTCTGCTAGCACCCGCCGGAGACTTTAGTGATAACCATGGCCGCCTTAGCGAACAATATAACGATGTCGGATAATGCCACCGCCGCCGCCTCCAGGGCTAATGTCATCGACTGCGATGAGGGCCTCTTACTACCTTGCTGGATGCCCCTGGAAGACGTCTCAATGTTCGAGAAGTTCATCCGAGGCTCTGTGTACTTCGTCATTCTAGTCTACCTCTTCATAGGGGTGTCCATCATCTCAGATCGGTTTATGGCCGCCATTGAGGTTATCACATCCCAGGAACGCGAGGTGCGTGTACGGAAAGGGAACGGGGATCGCCAGATTGTGGTCGTCCGGGTCTGGAACGAAACCGTAGCCAATCTCACCCTAATGGCACTAGGCTCGAGCGCTCCTGAAATCTTACTCTCGGTCATAGAAATCTGGGCTAAAGGCTTTCAAGCCGGAGACCTCGGTCCTGGTACCATCGTCGGTTCGGCCGCTTACAACCTCTTTGTCATCATAGCCATCTGCGTGTTTGTGATACCCAAAGGCGAGGTCCGAAAAATCAAACACCTAAGGGTCTTCTTCGTCACAGCAACATGGTCCGTCTTTGCCTATGTCTGGTTGTATTTGATCCTGGCACAGATCTCCCCTGGCGAGGTGGAAATTTGGGAGGGTTTACTTACTTTCATGTTCTTCCCGGCTACTGTCTTTACAGCCTATGCGGCTGATCGCAGGATGTACAAGTACATCAGCAAAGACTACCGGATGAATGCTAGAGGAGTGATGGTTGAGACCGAAGGCTTGGAAATGGGTACCTCCTCGTTGATGGGCTACGATGATGTCCATGAGGAAATCAAACAGGAATACATCATCACCCTCAAGGACCTACGTGCCCAGCACCCTAACTGTGACCTGGAGTCCCTGGAACGAATGGCGCATGAAATGCTCCTGAACCGAGGTCCAAAGTCCAGAGCCTTCTACCGGATCCAGGCAACCAGGAAACTGATGGGCAGTGGGGACCTCCTCAAACGAATCTCGGAACGTGCCCAGAGTGATCTCAGCGAAGTCAAGGCCGAAGTCCGACGTGAATCCGGTGTAGCCGAATTCCAACCAATGGGCTGCAAAGTCTACTTCGAACCAGCCACCTATACAGTCCTAGAAAGCTGTGGCAGTTTCGAGATCCGTGTGGCCCGCTCAGGCGACCTGGACTCTCCTCTCTCCGTCGAATACGGCACAGAAGATGGAACAGCCCAGGCCGGAAGTGACTACATAGCCGCCAAAGGCACCCTCCACTTTGGCCCTGGCGAAAAAGACAAGACCCTAACCCTGGAGGTCATCGACGACGACGTCTTCGAAGCCGACGAGCACTTCTACGTCCACCTAAAAGCCACCCAACCCCCAAATTCACTGGGCACTCCCTTCATTGCGACCGTGGTCATCCTGGACGATGACCACGGCGGTGTGTTCAAGTTCCCCAAGCGTGACTTTGAGCTGGTTGAGAGTGTCGGCACCTATGAGCTGCTCGTGACGCGATGCTCGGGGGCTCGCGGTCGTGTCATCATCCCCTACTGGACGCAGGACGGCACCGCGAAGGCGGGCAAGGAGTACGAGACCACCGAGGGGCATATCGTCTTCGACAACAATGAATCAGAGTGAGTGTTACTATTTTATATTGAATCCTGCTGAATCGGAGCCGGTGCGATTCCGTCTCCAAGGGCGCGCTTTGTATTTTTAGTCTTGCGCATCTCTCGGCGAAAATAACGAAATATCCTGCTGACGACATTTACGCATACACGTGGATACATACATACACACATGAACATATCTATAAGTATATGTGCATGTGTGTATGTGTATATTTGAATATGTGTGTATATATGTGTATGTGTATATTTGTATATGTGTGTGCGCGTGTAGGTATGTGTTTGCATGCGTGAAAGTTTATTTGGGTGTGTGGGGGTGTGTTTTGCCTAGATGTGTCTGCGTACACGTGTGTGTGTAGATGTGTGTATGTGTAGATATGTGGGGGGAGGGGAGGGTATGCGTGTACTTGTGTGAGTATATTGGTGTGTGTGGGTGTTTGTATATTGGTGTGTGTGAGTGCGTGTATATTGGTGTCCATGTATATATTGGTGTGTGTGTGGATGTGTGTATATTGGGGGCTTTGTGTATATTTGTATATGTGTGTGTGTAAGTGTGTGTAGAGGTGTTTCTGTATATGGGTGTGTACGTATATGTGTGTATATGCGTGTGTGTGCGTGTGTGGGGGGGGGTGAGTCTGTGTGTGGGTGTGTATGTTTCGGTGTGTTAGAGAGTGTTAGTGTGAGAGTGTTTGTTTTATGTGGGTATGTGTATGTGTGAATATGTGGAATATGTGAATGTGTGTTGTGCATGAGTATAGATGTGTATGTGTGCGTGTGTGTGTGTGTGTGTGTCAATGTGCGTAAATGTCGTCAGCAGGACGGGGGCTTCGGATGTCTGTTTGCCAAATAGGCGTAAGTCGAGGCCGACGCGTGTTGCTATTTTAAAAATTCATAATATGAAATTTTTGCCGTTTGGCGTGCGTCGTCGTCGTCGGTCGTGCTTCGTGCGCTTTTTGACGACGACATCGTCGACGACGGTGCGGCGGACTGAGCGTGACCAGCGTCTTTTCCATCGGCCTAGGAAACGCGTCGCGTTTATATTTATCGGAGCTTTTTCGACATCGCGTCGCGTCGTGTCGTGAGAGCCGATTTCGCACAAACTTGGCATACATTTGAGCATTCGGCTCGTTGTGCGTTTTCCCTCTACGCACTCGTGCTCCCACCACGCGAAGTTTTACCGCCACGATTGCAGCGGAGCACAGAAATATAGTATTTATGTCACGTGAAAAAAGCCCAACAATTGCGTTACAACCGACTTACAATTAGAACCAACACTATTGCGTTTGTTTATGTGTACTTGTCACTCTTTTTCTATTCAAAACAGTTCACAACGGAAGGGAAGGGATATTTATGAGAATTGACAAGTATCAACATGTATTTAAAATGTAGCAAAAGTAAGAAAAATATGAAAAGTATCAAAGGAAACGATGCGTTTAGTTGTCTACATATTTGTACTTTGTATAGCATTTAAATTTGAATTTTGACAGCGCTTGCAGCGCCAGTTGGTTACGTCAAAATTTTTGTTGGTAGCACTGCCGCCACTGACGCGCTGCCCTCAGCTTCTTATTTCTCTTGCGCTGAGTTGTTTCGTGTACTTGTGATTTGCTCCGTTATTTTAAGTGTTATTTTATTCGAAATAAACGTTATGCTGTGTTACATCGAGAGTTTAAAGTTTGACGTTGTGTGGTGAGTTTCCAGTTTGATTTGTGACGCGAGAGCTCAAGAAGTGTTGAGTCAGATCCTGCGCATCACAGGAACATAAATTAAGGTTAGTGAAAATCGCGACCAACGCATAACAGTAATAAACGTATCAAAAGTCTCAAAATGCATCTAAAATATCGAAAGCAACAAAAGAGTTTAATGAAATACAAGTATCAATAAAGAAAAAAAACATTTGGTAAAGGCATTGCGGAGCGCTGCCAGGGTGTGCTGATATTGTGTATGAAACCAGTGGCTCTGAAACATTTATTTTTTTGATGATAGTTTATAGATGGAATTGATTGTGCAGTTTTCGTTGTTTGTTTACTTACGCCGCGTCTACCACACTGGTTAGTGTTATTCCGGTTTCTTGATTAAGAAGAAACCAAATATTTTGCCCCCCTCCATGATTATTTACTTTTCGCTTAAATCACAAATTTTCGCTCACAGACACACATTCTCTCTCTCTCTCTCTCTCTCTCACACACACACACACACACACACAAAACACATACACACAACACACATTTTCTCTCTCCCTCTCTCACATACATACAAAACACACATTTTTCTCTCTTTCTCTCTCTCACACACACATATCAAACACACACACACACACACAACACACATATATACATACACATTTCATCATACGCACACTCACATAGAATCACACCCATATATACATTCATATTTCTACACACACACATACACATTTCTACACACTTATACACACATTTACACACACAGACTCACATATCTTCACACGTACACTCACTGACACACACTCACTCACTGACACACACACACACACACATTTTCACACGCCCACTCACTGACACACACATACACACATTTCTTCACACCCACTCACACACAACCATACCCACATACATACACACACAACCATACCCACATACACACACACACACAACCATACCCACATACACACACACACACAACCATACCCACATACAAACACACACACACACACACAATCATACCCACATACACACACACACACATATATATGCATCAAATTCTTGGTGAAAATATCCCAACAAGGAGGACCCTCCATGTCGAGTAATGTCCCAAAGGGGACCCCACACACATTCCATGCACAGTAAAGCCTCGAGGGACCGTCCCCTTCTACCACCATGCGTAGAAATGATTGACATCTGAAAGGGGAGACAATTGCACAAATTGGCTGCACGCAAAGACGGCTAAAATTTGAAATCGAGACGCCACTGGTGTATAAGGTATCAAAAACTGATACTGAATTATCCTGCTGCGGTATTTTCAAAAGCGTTTCGAAGACCCAGCTACCGATAAACGACAACGTTAATTAGCCTTCGGAAGTCAATGGTGCGCTGGAATATTCCCTCTTCTCCTCCTCCGGGAGAGGATAAAGGCGTTTTGATAACATTGTATCCTCAGCGTTTCGCTCAGTGACAGGATGATATCGACGCTAATCGACGAGTCCTCTCCTCGCCTTGTCCTCCCAACACTCTTCTGTACATTTATACATTTATCGCTATAAAGACAGTGGCGGGTTGTCTACCATTTTTATTCGTAAAAATATATTTGAAAAAAAATCAATGCAATTATTATCTGTCTTAATGCTAAGATTATAGCAGACCAAAAGCATAATTGTTGTTTCAACAAAAAAAAATAATAACTTAATGAGAGTAAAAAAGAAAATTAATTAACTTATTGAATATTCGTTGATATCATTAAAACCGATTTTTTTTAAATATACGAGCCGCCACTGGTTTGTCAGAGTGCCCACCTCCACCGTCGGCTCAATATTAATTTATTCCGCCAGTCTGTTTATGCTGGCCATACACAGCCGGCATAAACTCTCGCCAAAGTCAAACTTTGGTATAAATATCAATTTCACGCAACTGAGAAGGGGCAACCCCCTCGTCCCTCCGCACTCACAGTTAAAGTAAAGGAGGGATGGTGAAGGAGGATGGGGGAGTAGAAGTAAGGAAGCATGTCGAGGAGGAGTAGTCCACCCTTTGACCGGATTGCCTGATTAATTAAGAAAAAGGAAGCCTGATATCAAATTAGGCAAATTAGCATCGAGTACATTTCATTGAAAGTTAATTTTTAACCTTAAGCAATGACTTTTAGAGCTCGAATGATGGATGGATAGGCTTTTAGATATCGTTTTTTTTTTCAAGATATCCGCTTGGTTATTAATAACTATGGGCTGGGTTTCTTGGAAATGTAGGCTGAAAATTGTGCGAGAAACTTGTGAGGTTTCTTTGCGTCGCGTAAACAAATGCAAAACACTGCTTTTTAATGGATAGCCATTAACCTTGAGTGAGGGAAATCGCCTGTCGCCGCTCACGCACGTTTTCCAGCGGATATGTATATGTTTGGGGTGAGGAGGGGGAGGGGGGGTGAAAGCAGCTCAGGTGTGGGAAAATCCACGATGTCTTGGGAAAATCAATTTATTACTACGAAACGAACTGTGTTGCTAAAAGCCGTTGTATTATCGATGAAAAGATTTTTCGGTATTTAATAGACTGCTATCTAAAATGGTTCGAAAGGACAAAAAAACGTTATTAGTGGATACCATTAAGCTTAAGCTTATAGAATGAATACAATTAGTGGACGAGTAGGAGTGAATTTCTTGGAATGGTCCTTCAAATGTCAGTAATGAGAGGTTGGTAATTTGAAGAAATAATACTCGTTGGGATACAGGGAAAAGTATAATGAAGACATGTATAACTACAAATGATTTATGAAGATCTGTCCATCAAAGGACATTAATATGAGGTTTAGGTGGCCCTGTGACTCAAAGAAAAGATATTTTGCAGAGACACTGAGGAAAACTGCAATGAATGCAAGTGAAACTGGAAAAGGCAAACATAGAAACGATCCTTCAAATGCCAGATATACGAGGTTTACATAGTAACTTATAGAAATAATGTTTTTTATTGTTAAGTCATGGGCGTCGACATATATGACGGAGAGTCTTCCGACATGTGAATGAACATTCATAAACGAACTTTCAAATGACAGTAATATGAGGTTTACCTAATCCTATGACTAGAAGAAATGATATTTTACAGAGACACATAGGTTAACTACAACGGTCCTTCAAATGCTAGTACATATGAAAAAAATCCTTCAAATGCCAATACGTACGAAGTAATAGTTCTTTAAATGCCAGTACATACGAAAGAACGGTGCTTCAAATGCGAGTACTTACACAAGGATGGTCCTTCAAATGATAGTACATACTAAGCAATATTCCTTCAAATGACAGTATATTCGAAATAATAATCCTTCAAATACCAGCAACGCAAAGTATAAATAGTCCGCTAAATCTACTATAAAAAAGGCATGAAACCTTTTTATCTAACTTATTTTAAAGCAAATGAAAGACGGCAAGAAAATATTTGTAAAAATAGCATTTAATATGTTTAGACTGGAGCAAAATGGTAAGTAGTTTAATAATTGACGCTTTATATTTAGATTGCTTGCTTTAAACATCTAAATATAAACACGTCGAAAACTATCTACTCCATATTGTATTCGGCAGTAAATTAAAAAAGTTGCAATCTTGACTCTTAAAACCACTTGAGCACCAAGTGCAAACATTACTACTCGCGTTGCATGCACATAGACGTAACGTGTTGCATGAACCATAATTTGTTGCACGAACCATAATAATAATTTGTTACGAAAACAAAAAGAGTTCTATACGAACGGTACTTGATGATTATAATTTCTGTGAAGCATGGGTTGTTCTTTAGTATCTTATTCTTCGAAGGACCATGTTCTTTCCTGAGTAAGTTGTTCTTAAAATGCCAGTATGTACGAAAGAACGATCCTTCAAATCGAAAAGACAGCCTTTCAGAATGGTAGCTCATTCGAAACAACAGTCCTTCAACTGCCAGTACATTCGAAAGGACGGTCCCTCAAATGTCAGAACATACCAAAGGGCAGTCCTTCAAATGCCAGTACATATGAAAGAAAGATCATTTAAATGCCAGTAGTACATACGAAAGAACAGTTCTTCAAATTCCAGATAGTTCTTCAAACGCTAGTGCATACGAAAGGACGGTCCTGTCAGTATTTGAAAGAATGATCCTTCAAATGGCAGAACATACAAATCAATAGTCCTTCAAATGCCAGTACATACGAAAGTACAGTCTTTCAAATACAAGAACATATGAAGCAATAATCCTTCGAATGGCAGTATTTCAGAAATGACTTTTCTTCGAATGCTTGTACATACAAAATAACGGTCCTTCAAATACAAGAACATACGAAGCAATAGTACATACGAAAGAATCATCCTTCGAATGTAAAAACATACGAAACAATAGTCCTCCAAATGCCAGAACATACCATAGAATAATCCTTCAAATGCCAGAACATGCGAACGAGCGTTCCTTCAAATACTAGTACATATAAAATAACGATCCTTCAAATGCCAGAAATTAAAACGCATTAGAGTTTGTCAAGTCAGCGTTTCGTCCTCCCCACCCCCACCCACGTCTTCGCAGGAAAATGCAGGAAATACACGAATATACTCCGGTGTGTTTAAATGTAGAATGAAAATATCCGAGTCACGAACGCCAGAGTGAGACAGTGAAATGCTGGAAATTGGCCAAATTGACGCCTAGTGCAAGTATATTATATTATATATATCGATATAAGATATTATATATATATATATATATATATATATCGGGTCACCGTCACCGTCAGCACCATTACACCATCACACGTAGGGTTAATGTAAAATAGTTATCTTACATATACCAGTGTATGTTATATGTGTGCTGGCGTATGTAGCGCACACGCGACACATCGAAGGAACGACGCCGACGGATATCCAATTTAACACGGGCATATCTAGGTTAGGGTCAATATTTTACTCGAGTTTCTTCTTTTTTCTTTCGCCGCTGCTTTGGCGCCCTGCAAACATTGCCATCGCCTGTTTCGCGGCGCACCCACGTAATGGAAAATTATTTACCCCCTGAGAAACCCCTTCGGACATAGCACAGAGCCAAGGCTGTGATTTTTTTATATACCTAATTTCATGGCGTAGATATTTGAATACATTTTAGATTTGTTTTATCTATGGACCAGAAGTAAAGAGTTATTCGAAAGAAAGCCCTGCAAATGCCAGCAATATGAGATTTGTGTAAATCAGGTAAACCGAAGGAACATAATGGAAATGAAGGGACGAATTTTAAAAATAGAAATTGCTGCCATTCCTGAAGGAAGGGTCTGAAACATGGTCCTTCGAACCAGATGATCGACTCCCAAGCTTCCTTAAAGAAACTGACTAAAGATCACCATTGACTAAATAACTTCGGAATTCCTCCCAAGAAGATTAATTGCACTGATCTATGAATAGCCCTTCAAATGCCAGCAATCCTTCAAGTCCTTCAAATGCAGCGCAGTGCTTTAACGTGATGAAACATAATGGCAAAATCCGTCTCAGGCGAACTTCAAGGTTATCTCAAGGACATTTACTGGACTATTTTATTATAGAATACCTCCAGAAATAACCATTCACACCTCATCATTAATCAGTCAAAGGAATATATCTAAGAATTCACATAAAGTTTGGTAAATATCAGTAAACTCCTTCAAATGCCAAAAAAGCCGTCCCGTTTCTTTTCCAAATTGCCATAAAAACTTTTATGGCGCGTATAAAAATGTAAATCGTAACGTTTGAAGTTGTAATAGGTAATCGTATAGCCTAGATCTCGTATAGATTTCAATGCACGCAATAAAACGATAAACACGAAAAATTTGTTCGGGAGGCGAAATCTCTGGCGGTTGATTGACAAGGTGTCTATCCCAAAAGCCCGAAAATTTATTGCCCTTGATGACTTTTCAAGTACGTTTGGCCATACCTTCATTGTTAAGTTAATTGTTTACAACACTGAAAAAAGTAATATACGCACTGGGTGTTGCAAACTCGGTATTTCCACCCGGTCGCGCCATTAAAAGTGAGAGACTGTTCATCGCACTCTCTTTCGTTACCACCCGGCATTGAACAATGCTGTGCCAGTCTCGCTGCAGGCTGTGTGAGCAGCATGGTTTCTTTGTCTGAATTGTGCATTAAATGGAGATAGGTGATGTTCCTACCCCTAAGAAAAATATGCCATGTACAAAATATTGTCCAGCGTTGTCGCTCTCGCATCGAATCGGTTATATGCAGGCGTGATACATATAACCGATTAGCGGATTACCGGTTTAACCTAATTTACCTGCTTATCGGCATAAGATCAAAGGTACTCACATAGCCTGTAGCTAGCGCAGCGAGACTGGCACAGCATTGTTCAATGCCGGGTGGTAGCGAAAGAAAGCGCGATGGACAATCTCTCTCATTTCATAGCGCTGTCAGTTTCTAGGAACAATCAGTCCTCTTTATTGCACGCTTGAAACTCCGAAATGTTGGTTTTCGACGTATGATTATGGGATTTACATTTACAAAGTCGCTTTCGGGGTTATTGGCTGGTCCCATTGACAATCGTTTTCCTTTCCAAATTTACCATTACCTTATTGCCACTGTTGGTTATTGTTAGTGCAACATTGATAGGACAATAAATTGTGATTTTTTCAAGTGCTTTATGTGCTTATTTATAACATGAAAATGGTATGCAACACATTCCTGCGTTGATGTTTTCGTCCGATTTACAATGAAATCGAGGTGCTCTGTTGTTGTTATTCGCCCGGGGAATTACCGCACAACTTCCAACTTGGTAATTGCAGTGCGCAAACAACACCCGTTTCGATTGCAAACGATTTGCAGTTGGCGCAATCAGTTCTCCCGACGTATGCAATTTGTCCAGCTACAGTCCGCTGTTTCGCATATCATTAACGGCGAAACGTGGCGATTTAATGCTAAATATTCTGTAATTTTCGAAGTAACAATATGTCGTTGATGTTAATTTTTTTTTTTAATTATCATTATCATAGTTTATGTTAATTTTTATTTCAAGTATCATAGTTTATGTCACATTTTATTTCACGTACCATACCTTATGATATCTGCATTTCAAGGATTATAGAACTTCGTATTTGTTATTAATGACGTTTCTGAGGAATTATTCATGTTTTTTTGCTTTTATGGAACATTAAGAAAATTAAATTAAATTTCTTACATTTGGAATAGATTATAACCAAGTTTTATGATAAATATTTAGATTTTGATCTTTAAGGTTACTTGCATTTTATTCTTATGGTTGGCGTCATCTAGTGATGAAAATTGTAAATCTGAGAATTTTCAAGTGTGGGGGCTTCCCTTAACTTTATGTATAGAAATCAAACAGTTTTTTATTATTAAAAAATTGCAAAAACCTGCCTCTCAGCGAATATGACTGTATTTACGAAAAAACAGTCCTTCAAATGCCAGCACTGTTTAGAAAAATACGTTCTGTTGGCGCCGCCGGCGCTTTTAGGGAGCTTAGTACGAAGTGATATTGGGGTTGGTAGTGCAGACGCGCTTAAGTCACGCATGCGCAGCAACCCCTACCCTATTGCCTGTCATATTGGCGCTTCTTCTGCCGAACCTTTGCAAATAAAGTCAGTGTTACACCGATTACGTAAGTTTTTAACCTCTCCTGTCGACGTGTCTGGAATCTAGTTTTCGTGTTTTCCACGTTTTATTCCGCTGGTGAACTCGCCCTTAAGATAGACCTTTAGATAGGGCCCCGCGACCTTACAAATCTCGGTGTAATAGTATTAAGGCAAGCCGCTTATGCGCAGTTACGAGTTTTGTCACAGTTTTATGTATACTAACGCCATCTAGCGATGAAAGTTGCAAATATATGGGAATTTTCGGGCGGAAAAGGGGGACCCCGTCACCTTTGTGGTTATAAATCAAGTAGTTTTTAATTTAAAAAATCGTGCAAACATTTTATTATCCATAAAACGATAAGAATATTCGAAAATGCAATGCAAACTCCCGTAAAATCGTCAAATCATTAAAATTAAACGCATTTATGATGGATTTGTATAAATAAACACGGTAATTCGGCGAAACAATAACAAATCCAATATTAATACAATTTTAATTCGTTTTAAACTCACATTAAATAGCTATAAATCAAGAAAGATTGTTTATAGAATGTTTATAAAATAATAAAATAACGAAATGCATGAAAAACACGAAATATGACTAATATTTTAAGGGTTTTTTGTGGTTTTTAGGTTATTGGTGTGTTTATTTTACGCACCTAATAATGCCAAAGTAAACAAACAAACATACCACTAGAAGTATTTGTCAATCGTTTTTGTGTTCTCGGCAAACTTTTGGGCATGTTTTTATTTCGGGCTCGAATAAACATATAAATCAACAACTATATGATACCAATGAAATGTATACTGAAATGTATTCGTTGTATAAAGGCAGAGGGATAGAAAGAGAGACAGATAAAGAGAGAGTGAGAGAGAGAGAGAGGCATAAAGAGAGAGTGAGAGAGAGACAATGATAGAGTTGGTGAGGGAGCGAGTTAGTGAGAGAGTCAGATAGTGAGAGAGACAACGAGAGAAAGTTAGTGAGAGAGAGAGAGAGATTCGTATGACATTCAAAGTCGCGTGGTATATAACTGATTATGGTAATTTTTTTGCGGTACAGCACAAAATATCAAATTTATTAAATTCAAAGTTATTAGTCTTAATGTATATTAGTTTGCGTATGGTCCTTTTGGCTTACGGCTTAGCCTTCACTTTTACCGGCGCCTCCACCAATTTCAGTACTTATTAGATGGACGATTGATTAATGTTAAATTTGATTTAAGAATTTTTGAATTCTTCTTTGCATCCGTTTATATTCCAATTTATGTGGGTAATAAATTAGTAAAAAAGCAGACTTGCAACACTCAATGCAAGGTCGTTATATTTCGAAAATTTATGGTGCTTACCATAACAGCGATAGGATAATACATTGTTTTTTTTTCAAGTGCCCATTAAATTGTTTATTCGTGGAAGTGGAAGAAATATTTTACAAAAAGCTCTCTGGGCCCTGCAATTTTCAAAATTCGGAAAAAAGTAAGACTACAACTGTTTGAGTTCCTCTTTCTTGTGGTGTATCACATATTATTCTAGGTATAATGGGAAAAATATAACAATAATTTAAATCTCTGATATTCATTTAGAAACACTCGTACTACGATATTTTGTGATTAACTTGGAAAATTTAACTTTAGTCAAATACTGAGTGACCCTCCGAATGAAGTTCGTCAGGCTAAACTTGAAAAACACACGTACTCACTCTACAGTTTCCTTATTTTGGTCACCCTGTATTATATCCCTCCCAAAAACCTCTGGAAATGCCAAGTGACAGTTGTAATAAATGACGATTAGTTAATACAAACCTCTCTCAGCGCTTAAATTTTCAAAATTCGAAAAAAGTAAATTTGAATACAAAACTGTTTGAGTTGCTCTTTCCTGTGGTGTACCACATATTATTCTAGGTTACATGGAAAAAATATTACAACAATTTAAAACCCCGATAATCATTTAAAAACAGTTAAAATATTTACATTCACATTGAAATTACGTTTTCTTCGCCGTATTTTCACGACATTCTCGTGGTACAGACTACAAAGGAACCAACTTACCAACCCCGAACTATCCCCAGAAGAGGGACAAATAGAAAATTGTGGGTATTAAGTGCGCCTTTGGCATAGTCATTGTGGCACGTTTTGGTATTAGTTTCGTTCGTTTTATCATTTCTATGTTTTCTGCTGCAAATTGAACATCAGCAAGTTTACTCATACATGCGTTCGACGAGTTTGAGACAAATTCATGCATGAGCCACACATACATACTTTGCATGCATTTGTGTGTGCGTGTATGTATGATATGTATGTGTGAGTATGTGTCCCAGTTTTCCCATTATAACGAGCAGAGACGACGCGCTCGTAATAATTGAATGTCGGTCGGTCGGCCGCCACCGTCGCCGCCGCCGCGCCGCCACAGTGTGCTCCTGACTCGTCCTGCTGACACCAGAAAAAAATATCGCCGAAATACCACACACTTGCTCGCTGGTGTTAGCCGGAAAATGATGCTACACTCATCGCGAAAACAACTCCTCGTACTCGCAATAATCGTACTCGAACGTACACATATATGTTTCATGTATATACATGTTTGAATTGAAGATGAAGTGCAGTTGCAGAGGTTATGGAATCATTTCTCATTCTGTTATCTCGAACCTTGCGTAAGGCGCAGGCGGGGGAATGTAATTGAAATATTCAAAAGTGAGTTATTTATCCTACATTTTATGCAACATACAATATTATGTTATTTTTTTGATGAAAAAAATGAATGGAAATAATTCAATTTACAATTTTATGGATATTAAAAACAAAAGACATAGAACACTTCATGTTTTCCAAATTTAAACTTCATTTAAACAAATTTAAACGTCGATCATTCTTTCCTCTTTCCCTGTACATTTCTTGACATTGATTGTTGACCCATCTTTGAGAACCACTAATTATATTTAGAAGAAAAGAAACGTATTAATTTATTAAATAATCCCAGATTTCTTCCTGGGATTTCGTTAAATTTGATTCATTTACACCAAAGTTAACAGGAAACATCCTGCATGGACCTTCGAACCGGATCTTTCCACATGATCTTTCGAACCCGATTGCGATAAAGTTATCTGCATATCAATTTTGCTCTAATTACCACCTTCCAAGGCTTCTAACATGGAATAAAGAAGCAATATTGATTAATCTGCTCCGCCTAAAATTAATTACCGAATTTGACCCCCCCGAAAAGTCACTCCCATTATTTATTATCCCTCATCCCTTATGCCCTTGACAATCCCCATTTTTCAATTAAACTCCTCCCTGATGAAGGTGAAGGCGAAGGCGCCGGTGTCGACAATCTCTATCTGTATCATTTCCGTCCTAGCAGCCTGCCTGGACTTATCGTCATTGAATAGATGGTTCTTACCTGGTTGTCTAACGCCTCCCAAACACGATATAAGTCGCTTAGTCGCCCCCCGCCACCGTCATTTAGCCAGGGGGCTAAAGGGCTAAGCGAGCTAAAGGTCGGCCGGGAATTTATTACGTAAACGTATTACCTGATTACACTTATATTTTTAGCCTTCACGACATCGTGTTCCGTTTCTTTTTTTTTTTGCTTGCTTGTGATGAAACGCGTCTGTAATTTAATTAACTATGTCTCAGTTTATGACGTCATAAATCTGCATGATATATGCCCACAGACATGGGCGGCTTTCAGATAACATCCGAATTAGTTTTATTTTATTTCAGACTGAAATAAAACAGTTTTCATTCGATGCGAATGACAATCGTGTATTTATGAAAAGAAATGAACTATGATGAACTAACGACGATGATTAAATGAAAAATCTGATTTACAGATTATTTTATTGATTATGGTATTAATTATTGGAAATATACCATCTCGAAATGAATGAAAATCGCAGCAAAAAGACGCTTATTCAGATTGCTGACAAGTCATTTATCAGGAAACTGCGCAAAAAAGACAGAGAATGGATGTTTTATTCGTTGTTGAGGTAATTCTCGAGTGATTAATGAATTTGTTTCGAAGATAAACCAGTCTGGTAGTAAAAATGAGCAAATAAAAATCATCAGAATTTATGATGGGGACCAGTTAACGTTGTTTTTCCTTTGTATTTTCTTGTTTCAAAGATTTTTTTGTTCAATTTGTTTTAGTGAAATAGGTGTAAATGAATATCGGGGTTTTAAGGCTTTATAATCATTATACCCTTATATTCATTTGTAAACACCCTGCGTTTCTTCTTTAAGCTCTCTCTCTCCTTATAAAATCGGTTTGTTGCGAACAGCAACATCAACCCGCGAATTAACGCGAATCTTTTATTTTTAGCAGCATTCGTCGACTACCCGTCCGATGCAAATTGTTGTAGATGTTAAAGAGAGAAGTCGATGTTTCGGGAGTAAAAATGTGACTGACTTTATTAAACGTAATTCTTAAAACGAAAGTTTATTTTGATCTCGCTTCCGCCCACGACTTTGAGTGGAAGAAGGCCGATAACACCCTCTAACAGCGGCATACCAAACCGGGCACACCGCCCACAATCATACCTCGAGGCGCGTCTTGCCTGTCTCACTCTCTCCTGCCCTCAGGGTGCCTCTCTGATCGTAGCTATACACATGCAGCTGGGCACGCATGTACCGTTACACTTGGCCGTGATAAGATGTTTTCCAGACGCTTAAAGCGCCAAACGCTTCGTGCATCCACTTAAACCTACCCCAAGAGCGTCTAGTGCCTCTATGTTCTCTTTATTAACCACTTGACGACTCAGGGCTTACAAAAAACGTGACAAACATGTGGTGCAGACTAAACAGTTCAAAAGTTGTTTCACGCCAGACTAAATATTGATAATTTGGCGACAAATATAAAAAAGGGCTCAAACTTGCCTCGCCGTTCTCAACACCGTTCGTGTGCCATTGTATGTTTACTAATCTTCAAAGTATTATTAGTGTTATTTATAATGTATGTTTGCAATCAATTTAAGTAAACATACAGGTGGTATGTACGAACGAATAATATCATGAAATTTTCGCTTTGATTATCGGTTGATATCCAACGCTGCAAGCAGAACAATGTGAAGCAGATTAGTATTTTACCTGAGTTTTCCGCAGCAAACAATGACGCACTACAACGTGCAACACGATAATATCACATATTATACCTCCACTTGTGTAGTAATGGTTGGGTTATTGTTACTGGTTGGGTTACTGTTCGCAAAACACACGAAACGGATGGAATAAATGGATTTTAATTGCAAAAAGTGCAATGAAATGTGGTTACTTTGTATTTATTCATTTATTTCGTGATTTACACGTATAAAAGGGGATGAAATGTATGTTTGAGCATAAATACTATTATAAATTTGTTAATTAATATGAAAGTTGGTTGAAAATACCTTTCATATGGTGTTTCAAATTTAACAGAAATCTGGAATATCATAAACTGTTTAATAACAAATCGATTGGTGTAAGGTTTATTAAAATCTCATTATTGGTTTTCATTTTATTGTTGTTTTAAACTTCGAAAACAATTTAATGGTTGATTCATGTTTTCTAAATTATTAATTTTGTATTTTAAGTGAGTTTAAACTTTCAACGACCATAACTTTGACGTAAATGATTCAAAGTTAACAAAGAATATGATAGATTATTTAATAATAAATCGATTGGTGTATGATTTGTTAAATATATGTATTCGTTTTCATTTTATTGCGATTTTAAACAATTAATTCCTTGAAACTGACGAATCTACATATATTTAAGATTTATTTTATAGATTTAACATGTTCAAAATTATTTCACAAGTCTTAATTCCATGAATATTACATACTCTACACTTCCTAATCAACATATTTGCATTAGCTCGTTTCCTCGAACTTTTAATCAGCAAATTGAAGAGAATTTAAATTAGGTCCACGCTTTTAGCAACGCCTAGCCTTGAGAAAATTAGGCAAGAATTGATAAAACATGCAGAGATATGCAGAGCTACGCCCTCTTCGTAGTATGTCTTGGGTCTTAGGTCCTTGCTTGGAAGTTGAAGTTTACGCGTCGAGTTTTGATAATCCCAAAGTCACTGATGCTACTCCTAGCAGTGGATACTTTTGAGAACTCTTTTAGGGTATACCCCCGTTCCCCAAAGTGTCCAAAGTCTGGTTGACACGACTTGTACAACTTTGGCGAAAGCAGATGTTCTTCTCGTTCGTGGATGTTTTTTTTTTGAGCGTGAGGAACGCAGACATTTGGCTGATACCTAACTCACCCAGGGAATACATTGTTAGTTTAGGACACAAATTTCGGAGAAAGGTTAGGTACCGCCTGATGCTTCATTTGAGTTGTTACTCTGATTTCTGTCCTTTTTTGCTATTTTCCTCTTTCTTTTCGGGTGAGAATTAAAAAAGCACACACTCTCTCACTCACTCACACATTTACACACACACACATTTATATTCTATACATAACCCGCCTCTGGTTAAAAAATAAAATTTTCCTCAATTTCAAGCGATTTCATGTGGAAATTTAATATCACACTCAAATGAACGCGTCTAACTGATGGGATTTAACTGAAAAAGTTCTCAATTGCATCAAATTGTATCTATCCAGTAAAATTTCCTATAACTTTTAATTTCCAATATACACTATGAAAATTTCATATGAATTTTGCGACTTTCCAGCAGATAACAAGCATAACATTTGCGGAAGGCAAATAAATCGATGGATGTATAATTAAAACGCCATTCAGTCGCCCCTCACAATCGTCAAATGCAAATTTCATGCCACTTTATTTGCATCGCATTCGAAATTACAAATCTCGTTGCGCGTTTGTTCATTTTGCTGAATGCATCCGTCGATTGCGAAGGAGGGAGGGGAGGGCTGGATGCAATTAACTAATGCAGTTGTGATTGTTACTGTCTATCGATTATTTGCAGCGCTTCAAGTATCGATAATTTGCTTTTATCGAAGTTGTGTGCGTGTAATTGGTGGGTGGTGTTCATTAGATAAGTGCTGGCACAAAAAGTTTTTGGGAAGATATAGCAGAAATGATCGATTTTTGTACATTGTTCAAAGTATTTATGCATATATGTACCTTTAATTCTTTGAAATTCGTTATATTTTACGGCAGCAGTCTTGTAGAATTCACTAGACGAATGCGATAAAATATTATCGCTGTGAAATTAGTAAAAAATCCCAAAAAGTATTTTTATTTGGATACCAAATTTCATTCTTTAACCTTTTCTGCTATTAATACCGACTTGATCACTATTTTTTTTGGCTTCAGCATATTCCTTACTGCATTTACAATATTTTTTGATGGAACATCGTGAGAGACACCTTTCTAGTTTCGGAGAAAATTAAGTGTATCTACAATAAAAATTGCAAACTTTAATTAACTATTGGGTATCTCTAACAAAATTTTTCCCTGGGATTTTTTGCTAACTTCATAGCGGTCACAAGGGGAGGCTCCAGACCCGACCCTTCAGATTTGTACAACTACTGATATAAGTGAAAAACTTAATCCCAAAAAAAATATTTTGATACAAAATTTCATTATTCAACCTTTTCTGCTATCAATACTGACTTGATCATTAATTTTTTGGCTTCAGCATATTCTTTACTGAATTTGCAATATTTTTTGTTTGAACATCTTGTTGGACACTTGTCTAGTTTCGGAGAAAATTGGATGAATATGCAATAAATATTGCAACCTTTAATTCATACTTCATAGCGGTGACAAGGGAAGGCTCCGAACTCGGACCTCAGTTTTGTATGACAATTGGTAAACGTCTAGAAACTTAGCCGCCTTACACCAACCGAACTGAAGAACCTTTCAGAAACATTCTCATAGTATATCTGTTCCTATATGTGGTTGTGAACTTGCTCACATGTACGAAATATGTAACAATTTACACGAAAGGCGCCGTCGGTCGCAGCCAAAGCGTCAGCGTTGGGCTTCGCGAAGCCAGAAACAGTTACGCGCGATGGCATATGATAAATTCGTTACTTGAAATATATCTGCGGTGCTTTATGCTTCGTCTGGCGATTTACTGACATACAACCGTTAATAAAAGAGTATTTTTCCACGTTCTGCAAGGTATAACCAGAAAAAAAAACAAAAAAAATCTTCAAAATATAAAAAAATCATAATCATATTTTCATTTCGTACAAAGTATTCGAAACAAATCTGTGGCGGACACTCCGGAAACTCCCTTTGTAAGAGTACTTTCCTGAATTAACGACATAACCTTAAAGGTCTGTTTCTCAACTCTTTCCAACGTTGCTAAAGTTCAAAAATTAAGTTTAGAGTAATAATATGAGAGACAAGAAGGAAGAAGTGTTTCCTTTAATTTTATTTATTTTTATTAATACGTTTTTCAATTTGTATGTTTAGTTGCCTATATATTTGAATTTTGTATTGCATATAAATTTGAATTTTAACAGCGCTTGCAGCGCCGCGCCAATTTGGTTACTTCCTAAGGTTAGTTCAAAATTTAGGTTGGTGACACTGACGCGCTGTCATTTTCAGTGAGTTGTCCGTTGTTCTTGTGTTTAACTCGTTTATTTAATGTGGTTTTGTGCGTTGTAATCAAGACGATGTTGTACATTGTGAACTTTAACGTTAGGGCTGGTGAGTTTGAGTTTAACTTTTGTGTGAGTATCGCGAGAGCGCAAAGAACTTGCCTTCAAAATATCCTGTCCAGTCAGATCTCGCGCATCACCGGTACCACCCAATATGAGGTTAGTAAAAACGTGAAAAAGTAGATTGAATAATTCCGGAATGTTTACTCCGGAATGTAAATTGTCGGTGCCGTCCACATGAATGTTACCTTTGATTTTAAATAGTTTGCACTCACTTTGTTGGCACCTTTTGATCCTAGCATCCATGCACCGATTACCGCACTCCACAGCGCATGAAAATAACCTCAAAAACTTTGACCGGGATGTCGAATAATCGCCAAACCATTTCCAACAATGCGAATCTTGAAATATTTGATTGTGTTTCATCTCACAAAACGAATCAAATGCGTGCATCTGCACATACGCTGCACAATATCAAAGAAAACTAAATGGAAAACTAACGCAATTCGAACATGAAACGTTTGTGCAACTACATAAATATTTATGTGTAAATTTCGTTTTCGAGTTGACGAAATGCGAGCACAAGCAAAATGAATTGTTGTACTAACGCACTGTGCGCCACCAAATACACCAAAAACTAAGAGTCAATCGTCGAAAAAGTCATAATAAGGAATATACCATTTAATAGCCAATGAAATTTGGAATATGCTGGTATAAGATTTATTAAGACTTCTTTAGCGCTTCACATCCAGATTAAAGCCCAAAGTCTAACACTGATAACTCATTGTCGCTCTTGAGAAAATTAAATTGTAATTACTGATTACTGACATAGAAGAGTTAATCTATCTTATGGTGTATCATTCATTTTAAGATCATCATTGTAAATATGTTAAAAATGATGAAAAACATACGTGAAATTCGAATATCTAACGTTGACAACGCTAAGCGAGTTGTTCATGAAGTGCAATTTAAAACACAGTTTAACTATATTAAATATTAAGCTATCAACATGAAACAAATGCTATACTGTTCCTCAACTCTTTACATTAACATGATGTGAAATCCGTTCTTGATAATGTTTACATAAGTCCTTCAAAACTGGCATTTTGAAAGGTAATTCACGAAAAGTTTTTTTTCAACTTCAAATTCATCATGTTTAACTTCAATAAGGTTTTGCCGACTTATCTCACGTCGGGAGTTAATGAAACATACATCAAATTGATCCTTATTTAATGCACTTTCATATAGTTTAATCATTTTCCAGTTTATATTTGTGTAAATTTCGATTTTGTTGGGTTTATACTTGATGTAACATGTTTTCAGTCGTTGACAAACATAAAATTTCATATCTTTTTAAAAGGTAAAATTGACAGACTTAACAATAACGGACTGAAATTATTGTTATAGTTTATTAAAGGGGAAGAAATGAAGAATAGAATGTTACTTGTTTCATGTTGATAGCTGAATATTTAATATATTTAAAAATATATTTTAAATTGGAGAAAATCGAAATCGCCAATGTTTTTGGCGGATTTCAATGGATTTGAAACCATTTTGCGTTGATTTAACGCGTTTGCGTGACGCGTTTCAACCATTCTGGGTCGGCGTCGTCGTTATGAACACAGAGTTGCCATTCGTGCGTGATTTATTCGTAAACATTTACATGTTCTGACGCTGAACAAAGAGCCGCGCGAAATTACGGACTGCATTAAAACGCCTGCGATGATCTGTCGAAATCGGCGACGAAAACCTCTAAAAACGATTAATCAACGAAAACGCCATCAATGCGTTTCGCTGCCATCACAATATACACTATTGCCAAACTTGCCAAACGTTTGGCAGCATGGCACTATGATACTGGCGCCATCTGCGATAGCAGACGATTTTTTTGTTGATGAATATTTCAATTTGGCAGCGCGTCGACTAGAATTTGTATCGCCTATTAATATTGTTGTTTTGTTTGTTTTCAGGTAAGTCGACAATTGGATTTCATCACCTTTCGTTCGCTTTGTAAGCGTTGACATAAAGTGTATGTCAGTTATCGTTAAAGTTTGAAAAAAGTCAACAGGGCATTAACACACTCAAGTGAAAGAATGATTAAGTGGGAAAAACAGATTTACGTTACGTTCAAATGGTGAGTTGACATGTTCGGAATCACATGCGACATGCAGGAGTAGGTAATACCGACGCTGAGTAAATAATTTCGGTAGCATAACTGGTTCTAGGGTTACCATATGTTCACGAAAAATCAACTTTTTAACACCAATCCTTTGGAAAAAAAACTTGAACATAAAACAATAATTTTCCAGTGTATCTCAGTCTGTTTTCCCTGAAGTTTGTTGTTAGGGCGAAAAAGGGCGAAAAAAAATGGAAAATGGAGAGTGTTTCAATTGTCCACTATGGATTTGATAGCCTTGACTCCTGTTTTATATTATAGTGTCTCTTAAACTGTTTTTCGCGAATTCTGTTTTTAAGGTTCAAAAAGATTAAAACTTCATGCAAATACTTGTAAAATTGCAGCAGAGTTGCATGTGTTTCTACGAGATGGCACCACGAGTATTAAATTGAAAATTAAATATTCACTTTGGATTCATTCTTGAATTGGTGTCCAACACGGTTTCTTCATATATTCTATTAACCGTGATTTAAAATTAATAACCATCACCGATTGGTATTTTTTTTTATTGATAGCTATCGATTTTCTATTTTTAAAATGTTTGTTAAATCGTTAGTTACCGTATTTTAAAAATAGCGGTACCTTTGAGAAAATCAAATGTATAACTTAAAATATTGTATCGAATCAATTGCATTCAAAATTTCGTGATACATATTAATATGGAAGTGTTAAACGGAGAAAAAAGGTAGCAATTTTTAGGGAAACAGGCTGTCTAAACAGACACGCGTCGGCGTCGTTTCCTCGCGCGTTTTGTTTAAAACTCTATTTTTTACGTCGGTATAAACCGACGCGACGGACGCTCAAAGAAAACACGGAAAATTTTATTGGCGTATCGACTTCCAGCGCGAATTCAATTAAACGCTTTTTAATTGCGCGTTTTCGCCGCGGCGCTCTAGGCGGTAGGTCGCGGACTTGCAAGTGCGTTTATTGTTAAATAAAATTGTTTTCAAACTTTGTATAATAAACTGCAGTCAAGTTGTAGCGCGTTCGTTCAAATGTCGGAATGTCAGGCGGCGACTTGTGCAGAAAGATGAAAAAGCTTTGCGATTGTCGGTCGCACACCGCTGCCGCGTTGCGCCCGCGATATTTATAAATCTTCGCAGGCAGCTCCAAAGATTTACGCGCTAAAAATATGCTTGTGACAGGTGCGCGAACCACCGCCACTGAGAACAGTCGACGAGAGTGCGAGAGAGAACGTGAGGTGCGTGTGCTTCCCACGGCTCACGGCTGTTTAACAAATCGTAGTTAAGGCCTGTTTCGCATTGAATGCGATGCGATTTAAAGCAATGCTAAAAAACATGTTTGTTATAAAAAACAGCCGGGATTATTTCAATTTTGAGTTTCTTAACTGCGTACACTCTGGCGTCTTTAATTTTGATGGAAAACGAAAAACCTTACAGGTTTTGTAAAAGTTTATAAAATTTCCTTGAATATAACAAAAATAGTTCCGAACGAGATAAAACTCACAGGGTATTATCTCAGATGGTCTCTGCGTGTTTTCTGAAAATATGGGCTCTATTGCTCATATAGTTACCGAGATATTTCGACCTTTCAGATTTTAACATTTTTCCATACTAACCCCTTGACGAAATTTCATTATATCGTCATAATTTCCTAACTATTCTCTGATAAAAACAATGTCATAATATTTGGGGGTCGATTTTGTTGTTTTCGAGTAATTTTGAAAAATATCCACTTCCAAAATGCAATTTTGGACCAGTTTTTGACTAGCTCCGATTGGAATGAAACATAAGAATAATTTTATGAACTTTATGAGTTATAACTTTGTAAATTATGCAGCTATCGATTTGAAATTTGGAGAGAATATTTTTGAATAATTTTGCTCTTGACTGAGATTATTTACAAAAAAAGTTTAATCAAAATTTAATGAATTTGAACTATATACTATATGTCTTAATGACATTTATGTGCGATAATTTCGTAAATACTGTAGCTATCGGCTTGAAATTTTGTGGGAACATTCTTGAATAGATGAACTCTTGACTAAGCAAGCATAATTTCATAAACTCCACTTTTTTGTCCTGGAAAATGAGGTTTCATCCCCTAGAACTTCGATTAAGGATGTTGAATCTTATTTAATAGGATTATGTCGAATATTCTAAAAAAATATTCGGGTCTTCACTCCCAATTTCTCTTATCAACAAACAACGATTTCTATTCGAACTCTATTCGCATCGCATTCTATTTAAAACAATCCTAATAAACATTTTCACTGTGGGAAAAAACGCTGTCTGCCGTGAATCTAAAAAAGAAACACGCTACAATGTGTGACGATGAGCAGACTTGCGATCGTAGACAAAACATGCGAGAAAAAAAAACAGCGCCGATTTGCATAAATCTCCGTTTTATGACTAACATTACGCCGTCGATTTATGCGTGCCACAATCACGGACACACGTAGCAATATACGACGTGATTTACGCTAATCTGCGGAAAACGAGAGTGAAATTCGTCTGAAGGAGACAGACGTCTTTTCAGTCTAATAAAATGTGTGCCTTGAAAACACATTACATCCTCGTTTCTTTTTTTTTCACGCCGGGAACACCCGCAAATAAAGGAGAAGGCAATTAAACGCGCTCGTTAAGGATTTATGGATAGTTAAATATTTTTTAGGGAACAAAAACAACGTCCCGGCTCATAGGAATTTATGATTTCAGCGAAAGAACATTGAAATGAAACTAGTTTGTTTTATTTTCCAGCTTTTTTTATAGTTTTCTAGATTTGAGGTTTTTTGATCGAGGAAAAATGGCTATAATAAGTCTGTATCGCGTTTGATACAAAATTTGGAGCTGTAACAAACCTAAAAACCAATTAATATTATTGTTTATTGTTTTAATTACAACCTTTTTTACCTGTCCGGGTTTTTAGAGCAGTTTACAGCTCCTAAAAATGTATTTCAACAGAACTTACAGAGAAAAAACAAGAACATGAAAGATACATTTAATGTCTTATCTCGGAATCTCGGAAAGTTAATATCAATTTCACCTGAACTTTTCACCATTTTATAGGCAATTTAAAGAGGAATTAAGTTTCTTCAACTTATTATTTTGCTACTTGTCATTATATTAAAATTTTGACGATTTTAAATTCATGTTCAAATCGACGGTTAAGAACGTAGCAGTTGATTAACATTCGTTAACTCTTAATTGATTAAACTTCAATTAAACTTTTTTTTTGTAAATGATCAAAAGCTAAACTATTTGAGAATATTCTCTCAAAATTGCAAGTCAATGGCGGCAATATTTTCAAAGTTATAGCTTATAAACTTTATAAAAATATTATGTTTACCTAACTTTAAAAGTAACTCAAGAACTAAGATAGTTAATAAGTAATCCTTTACTTCCTCAAATAGTACATAAACTTAGCTTTCTTTTAAGTATAAATTTAAGTTATTTGATTAAAAACTATATAAGTTACATCAGTTTTAATCTTAAAAATGTGTTTTTCTAAAAAATATCAGTTATAAAATGTGTTGCTTTTTATCAAAGTTTAACAGTTTATAACTAAAAAACTAATAATGATCTTGAATTAAATTTGACTTTGTAGTAAAGTTCTTTAAATATACTTTCTATTACGTCCGTTTTTTAATAAATTTGGTAAAGAATAACTTAGTTAAGATTGATTTAAACTTGAAAAAACTTTCGGAAACTATCAGATTCTTACAAAATAAATAGTTTTTTAATGTTTAATGGTGTATAACTTAAAAACTATGAGTAATAACAAAAGAGGAATAACTCTCTCAAAAAGTACATTAAATAAGCTTTCTTTTAAGAGTAAACTTAAGTAATTGCGATAATTACTATTTAAGTTACATCGGTTTTTATGTTGACAACATGTTTTTCCAAAATTATTTGTTTTTAAATCAACTTTTATAAAATTTTCCTACAAATTTTCTTATAATAATAAAACCCATTTTGTAGAAGTTTTTAAGTTTAATTTACGAGAACATAATTAAAATAGAAAAGTTCAGTTTTAACTGTATAAAAACACTATAGTAAAATTGTATTTCATAGGAAATTTAAAGACGAATTCAATGCTTTCACGTTTATTCTCTGTTCTGTGAATTGTACATGTTTTAAAGAAATGAATGAAGTTCAATCTTAAAAGAGGAAAATAAAAACACTAACCGTGCTTTAAACGTGTTAAAGCGTGAAGTAATTCGCTCAGATTTGAGTTTCATGGCTCAATTTACTTACACTTAAGTTAAACTTACGTTTAGTGGGGAAACTAGCTGCGGTTTATTCCTCATAAATTTCATCATTAGGTATTTGTTGTGTTCATATTTCTTTCTAAACTTGCAGATTTTTCATTTAATTTGTTTTCCTAGTCTTATTGTACAATGGACATATTTCAGTATCGTTCATGATGACGAAATGTATCTCACGGATCTTCATTTCTGCACGCGTCGAATATGCAGTCAAGTAAGTGCGGGAATGCAATCGGCGTGCGGAAATGTGATTATAGTAGGTTTGCATTGTGGTAGTGTACTATGTGCACATAGTGCACTACCAAGCTATAACTCCGAAAATTTTACCGAAGGTCAGGAATGAGCAACCTGCACTAACACATTATGTCTACATCATTATCTTGAATGACAAATTTTAATATTCTCATTCATTTTGTGGATTTAAAAAATAAATTTCCAGAAATGAAGAGTATCATTGTTTTTTTCTTCTTTTCTGGGGAAAATCACATCCATTTCCTTGCCATCAGCAGGGAAGATCTCTAGCGATGGCCGGAATTATATAGGGTTGAAAGGGGCAAGTGCTTCCTGTGGAGACGAACGCCGCGGGGGCGAAAGTTAAATGACTTGCAAGGGAAGTTGGTTAAATCTCACTGTTTCACGCTGCCTTTCCTTCAGTCCCGCAGGCTGTGTCGCGGCGGGTATGATGGGGATTGCGCATCGTGCAAGGGCAGACAAATAAATCTGTTTTAATGACTCCTCTGTAGTTTTCGTATGCATAATAAAGCTCGAGATAAAGCAGTAGAATTGACTATGCGGAGGTCAATTTATAAAGTGTATACAAGAACAGTGATATTATTACGAAAATGATATTTACGTCCTTCTGAAGTTGTAATTCATCTTGTTTTGAATTGTTAATTACATTTTTGATAAAGGAAGCTTTGTCTCTTAAACATATGATTGTAAAATATATATATATATTCATATTCGAAGAAAATTTCTACTATTCAGAAGCGGGATTGATTTGATTTAGTAGTGGGATTGATTTGATTTAGAAGTGGGATTGATTTGATTTAGAAGTGGGATTGATTTGATTTAGAAGTGGGATTGATTTGAGTCAGAAGTGGGATCGTTTTGATTCAGAAGTGGTATTACTTTGTTCTAGCCCAATATGATATTTAAGTCGTCTCTTGGTCAGTTGAACGGTTTAATAATATAGTCGGTGATTGCTGACCGGGGATCGAATCTCAACATATCAGAAATGGGATTGATTTCTTGTAGTCAGTTATGTAGTCCGTTTAAGTCGTTTCTGGCTCTCCCAAATGTGGGTATGATCTATGATTGTTAATCGGGGATCGAATATCTACTCTGAAAATTCCTACACATCAGAAGTGGGATAGATTTGTTAAAGTCCGTTATGTAGTTTAATTCGTTTCTGGCTCAGCCAAATATTTCAGTTAAATCGAACTTGAGGCATTCGTACGTAATATTGGAAATTCCAAATTACCCAAAGTCCTCTCAACAACGTTACAAATATTCGAAATTAGGAATTACGCGTTAGAAATTTACACAAATGGCAAAATTCAAGATTTTCCCCACTTATAACGAAGCCAGAAAAAAAGAGTTTCGTATAATTAGGTAGTGTTTAAATTATGCTTTCATGTTATTTTAGTTGCTTATTAACCTTTGTGGTTTTTCCTTCGGCCGAAATATGCCTAAGCAGCTATTTATAGGCGCGCCACCTGAGTGTGCGAAACCTAGCACAAAAACGGCTCAAGTTTGACGAATATCCACGTAGGCAAGTGTATGTGTTTTAAAGCCAAACTGTCATCACATTGCGTTAATTAAGTAAACGAACCACACGGCGGGTGGCGCAATTTTTTCTTCTGTTCTCAATTTTTTCTCGCGCGCGCGTTTTCGTATGCACCGTGCGTTTGTTCGCGTATATTGCAATAATAAAATAGCGAAAACAACAAAAATAGATTTCGACCACGGTCATCACAGCCGGTAATGTCTGCTAATAACGTGCGCATGAACACGTATACACGCATGCTCATGTTCATAGATTCGCACACCATACACACATTTACACACCGACATACACACACAATCACGCACATACACATGGACATACACACATTTACACATGAACACACACACACACACACACACATGAAAAACATGACATGAAAACAACTTTTATCAAATATTTTTACAGTTTAAACATTTTATTGCTCATATAAAGATATTTTGTACTTTAAAGTTTCCGAAAGAAACTTTATTTTATTACAAGGTGGCGCTGTTAACTGAGATAACGCCCTCTGTTAAAAATTTTACGATTTAACGTTGTATTTCCGGGAACGAATGCTCGAGGCCGCTTATCTTTACTTTATGTTTACTTTTTATTTTTATCGAATGCTGAATGAACTGAATTTCTCCCTTGCGTGCTCCTTAAAAATACAAAAGAACGTATTCATCTGATAACGGCAAAGTGCCTAGTAAAGTACAGAGTAAAATGTACGCTTTGTATGGGTCCCTCCTGTTCTTTACTTTCCTGTTCTGTATGTACGCCAATATTTAACTGCCAATTAATCTAAATATTATGTTTTAATATTTGATAAACAAAATTGTATAATGCTTAAGTCAGCAAATAATGAATGAACGCAGCGCAGTCGCGCTTTGGTTGTGGACGAGCTGCGATTGTGACTTTGTGACAATATCTTTCTTTAAACCAGATTAAGCCTTTTAATTAACAATACGATAATTTTCACAAATTGTCGCAGGCACATATGTGAATATCATCATGGACGTCAGAGAATTGAAAGGCTGGAATGGAAGGGGGAGGAATTTGAGGGAGTGTATGTTTTCAAATATCTAGGATATCTGTTTACATACAATGGAAAATGGAGAGGTGGCGGTCGGTAGGTTGCTGATAAGGAATGAGTTAAGCGTGAAAGTCGGAACGATAGGAGCGGCAGATTAATATCGAAAGAAGCACATATAACCCATTACAGTAAGCAGTGCAGACAATCGGGATGAGACCCAGATATATTGGCGATAGAGAGCTGAATGTGGCTGATAAAAGACTGATAGCTAGAGCACGG
>WSZQ02063227.1:0-28579 GCA_019419845.2 Weissflogia rhopalogaster
CTTCCAGTATATTATCGACCCCATTTTTCTGATGTTACTACATTTTGAGAATGAAAAATATCGCGGTAATTCCTAAGAATTAAAATTCATGCTTGTAAAATTACTTTTTTATCAAAAAGTGGCAAAATTTAAACGAATTTGAATTGTAGGGAAGTATCGATACTAAGCACCCATGCAAAGAACATGATCAAGAATCGAAATTTCGCTCAGAGAACCTTTACCATTTTAATTGGTGGTTATTATTAATAGATGGCCTCAGTGTAAGGGGCTACTACCAACCCAAAAAAATATTTACTTCACTAATTATCCGTTTAAATGTTATCAATATTATTCTAAATTGTTTAATTTCAGTTTTACAATAAATAATTGCATAAATATTTAACGTCACACAAAAAATGATAAAACTACATAAAGAAATTCACAGAAAAACACATCGTGGAATGGTCTTAATAAACTTCCGAACACAATTATGTGTCGTTTATTTGTGGTTGGGGTGAATATAGATGCTATCCACAAACCATTCCCTGTGTTCCGTCAGAAATCTGCGAAAACAACACCAAACTTTTGTCAAGTACATCCGGAAAGAAAAAGAAAAGCACGACTTACTCCATGAAACTTTCCAGATGTGTGATCAAAACTTTCATTTTACTCTCGGGTATCTGCGTGCTCCCCAACAGTTCGGGTAACTTTACTGTAAAGTAACGTTTTCTTCGTTTTGTTTTTGTTTGCTTAGGTTTTCGCAGTAAAGACATCAACAACAAAAAAAAGGATATTAAAATGAAACTTACCGAAAAGTCGGGCGAGATGTGTGGCGCCGTATTGCAAGCTCGGTGGTTTCGGTTCCTGCATGTAAACATAGTCAGGCAGGGCTTTCCACATCGGGATCCTGAACAGCGGACTTATTACTTCAGCGCTGTATGAATTACGATCATATTTTAGAACCAATTAATGCGATTATATATTTAAAATAATGTTACGCATACTACTGATACAATTTTCGAAATAAACACATTTCAGTAACCTCTCTGTCAGTTACATGATTTCAGTTATTCCAAATTTTCGTATCATTCTAATGTTTTTGAGATAATCTTGGTGAGGTTATATTTGTGCCTTAAAAAACGGCGGACATTATGATATAGGCGTAAAAAAATGTAAAGGCTTCTAAAGATCATGCCAGACTTCGATGAGCTAGATATGTTTAAATCATACGATGGTGAAACTTACCTTGAAGGTTTACCAGCTGATGAATCCGAATGTACACTACCATTACTGTTGGTATCCAAACTTCTGTATGAACGCAACGAACGACGCCGCGAAGCAGGACGCGTTGAACAATCACCTTCGTTGGTGTCATCATCATCAGCCGTCGAAAAATGAGCATATTCTTGCAGATCATCAACGTTTTCCATTTTAATACTATTCAACACACGAACATAACAAAAAATACTTCATAGAAATATTAACATTTGATTGGAATTAGTAAACAAAAAAAAACTTACAATTCCGTCTTGATTTTTGTATCAACTGAAACTTGTGCATGTTTGTATTGCGTCTGTCCCCGTTCAGAATTATAGAGTAGAATATCGGGCAGACAAAAATCGAAATAGATCCTCAATCCATCGAGAAACTCCTGCAGAATATTGATGTTCTTCTGTAGGATTTCAGGCTTGAGCTTTTCTTTTTCTCGCTGTCCGTTACTGCCATTCCTCATACGATTCGTTACCTTTTCATTGAGGCCGCATTTCTGATTGTTGACGTAAAACTTCCAATAAGCCTCCAAAATATTAACCACACATGGCACCGCAGGCAACTGGTGCAGTTTGCCAAGCTCGTGAATCTGCCGATGATCCTCCTCGAGAATTTTCTTCATATCCGGCGTCACTTCCAACGGAATGCTGTCTTCCTCGCTGGACGACTCCTCGGAGCTGCTCAGCTCCTGGTTTTCCTCATCCTCCTCCATCACTGCATGATCACTGTCTGCATCTTCACGTAAAACCGGACTCGCCGTCTTCTTTTTCTGCTCCTTGCGATACAAATACGAACCACTAAACCACGAAACAAAACAACAAAGTAAACATTGTTTATTATAACCTAAAAATAGTAAACTTACAACTGCAACTTGGATTTCTGTGCTAGATCGCGTTGTAACTGCCGATTTTCTACGGTATCTTTGAGGATAAACTCCTCACTCACGCATCTATCCCATGAAGGATTCCAGCCCTGCAGAAAAAAAGTTTTTACACAACTTTTTGTAGTGGACAGTTTGCAGGACAAACTTACACGAAAATGAATGAGATATTCGACAGTTTTTCGACCTTTATCATCCTTTTTCACAATCACGTCTTTGACCTATAAAAGAGCAGATTAATACCCGTTCGTTATCAATGTTTTATCAAATGTTTAGCTGTGTTTAAAGTGCGAGAATTACATTTGACTCGTAGAGAACTTTGGCTTTGGTTGGATCAGGCTCGTAACACAGCACTTTCTCGCCTTCTAAAAATTTCAGTTTCAAGCCACGAGTGGAAACCATTCCACCGGACGATGGGCGCTTGCATGGAATATGGAATTCAGTGTGCGTCGCGCATTTTCTATTCGTATATCTCGAATTATACAAATTTTAACGCGAACATTTTCGTGAAAACACAATAACGCGCCATTTATACGGGCGCCACACTAGCGCCAAATAGCGTTGACAATTCGAACTCTAACATCGTGCATCTTCGTAAACATTCGAACTGAAAGAAAAACATCTTAATTGTAAATATCTATAAAAAATAAAATTGTGACTAATAAAATTAATGAGTGACAGATAGTATTTGTTGAAATTTTTGAAAATTATTTGAATATTCGAAACTTTGAATCGTGCTGCGCATGCGCAAAAATTACTGCTGAGGCTGACATATCGATCAGTTAACAAATGACAGTCGTAGGCGATTGTTTATAACAAATACGACGAAGGCTTTATAGCACTGCTGGAAATTGCTGTAGTTTTTAGTATTTTCGTAGGCTTATAGCAGAATATAGTGTTTGATGGTGTAGCTTAGTTTTGTTTGCATGCTCTTATTGTAAGTAGGCGTTTTCCTTGCGTTTCGCAGCAGGAAAATTGTGCGTGGGTCAGTGTAGTGCAGATTGTGAACGTGTGAGTAATGTAAATCGCAGGGTCGTCACCAGAGGGCGCTGGTTGCACTGTGCGGTGGTTTAGCGCTGCAGGACGTCCCTACAAAGTTGTATTTTGTTGTGTGGGTGGTTGTCTGGTGGTGGGGCGGCGGTCCAGCAGGCGAGATAGTTATCGACAGCCGCCACCGTTCGCCGCCGCCGCCAGAGCGGACGCGCACGCCGCCACGCGCACACAGCGAGCAACAGCAGTAAACAGCAGCAGCACTTCGGCCAACGTCGTATTCGTGCCAGCAGGAGCGAGGCGCGAGCAGGCCTACAACACTTCCGGGTGGGAGGGCGCACGCAACACTCACGAACACTGCAGAGCGCACCTACACCCACGCGAAAATATCTATATATTCGCAGAGTGCCAGCAGGACAGCGGGAAGGAGGTAGTACAACAGGAAATCAGCAGGAAAGAAGGACGCGCGTGTAATTTTCGTGCGCGGTCCTGCCCCCACAAAAGCGAAGGAGAAGGGTTGGCATTTCGTTTGATCCTGATCGTCGTCGCAGGACGAGCGAGTGCTGAGAGGTAGGACACAACACAAAACTGTTGCGCTAGCCGCTAGCCTGTGAGTGGAACGCGTGGCGGAATCCTGCGGAAAATCTCGTTATAAATAAATCGTGCGTGTGTGGTTGTTTTGTTTTACGTGTGATCGTTTTTTTTTTCGCGCGTTGGCGTGATGTGCGAGTGACGTTTTAGTTGGCGAGTGGAGAAGTGGGACGCTACTGGAACGTTGTTAAGTTTTATTTGGTTCGCGCCTGCTTTTTTCCGGGGGGGCGGCGATGGTGCAATGAGGAGAGAGGTTGAGATTCCTTCGACACGGCACTGACGACGACGGCGCCATGAAGAAGTTCACCATCCGCAGCGTTTTGGACAATTTTCGGACGTCGGTGACGCAGCCGGCGCGCGCCGACCAGGAGGTTGTGCAGGAGACGTTACGGCAGGAGCACTTTCAAGTCAAGAGGGTGAGTGTGCGAGACCGCTGCGAATTTTCCTGCCTGCTTTCAAAAGCCCCCCATTTCCCTTTTTGTCGGCCTTGCCTCTGGCCTAGTTTCACTTTCATTTCGGTGCAGGAAAAAGAGAAGTGGGGAAATTCGCTGGAATTAATCCTTGTACATTTTTCATGAAGATTCTATCATTCTATATTCTCTTATTAATATTTAATATTTAAACAGAAAGTATTAAGCATTAATATCCCACTTAAACAGAAAATAACTTATTATTTTCATGATTTATAAAGGTAAGAATAAGAAAATACGATAAGTAAATCAACTTATCCTTAAAAGATTTGGTCATTTTCTGTGATTTGCGGTTTTGCGTAATTTTAGGGATACCAAGACACATTTTGGAGGGTATGACGTAATGTACGAGACAAAAGAAAACAATAGTCGAGAGACAGTTATTGAATTTTATTATGTTTGTGCTGAATTTCTTAATTTTTAGTCAATTTCAAACCATAACTGGTTATTTTCGATAGTTCATACTTAATCATAATATTAAAAAACGATTTTCGGAAATAACCAGACAATAGGAATAATAAAACAGGGTTTTGCAGTATTTTCACTGAACTGTTGGAATAATTTGAATAATTTGGTAACTACAATCATTTAGACATGGCATATAACATTAATGCGATCTATGATTGGTCGTGAAACTAAATCTACGTATGCCAAATCCAAATTTCAATATCAGACATCTTATCTGATGGTGTATAACTATATCATATGTATTTCGTATTATCATTTTTGATTTTGAGCAAAACGGGAGTAAATCGCAGGGAAAATCGCAGGATTTCTATTTTTTCTTTTCGAATTTTACGAATATCATAATACTTTTAGGGTTCATGACGTAATACAAGAGATAAAAGGAAACAATAGCCTGGATAAAATGATTGAATTTTACTCTTTCCGTGCTGAATTTGGCAATTTTTAATTAAATCTTAAACAATGACTGGATATTATTCGGTAATTCGTTTTATACTATATGTAAATTAATCATGCTATAAACGAAATTATCACTTATTTTGGGAAACAATACGAAATAAATACATAAAAATATATAATTGGAAGGTTAATTATCTAAGCCCTTATATTGTAGCATTGTAGCGAGAAATGTGATTTTCTAATTTATATTTTTGAAATAATATGTATCAATTTTGAAGTGTTGTAGTATTTAAAGCGCATCTTCATTAATTTAGCCAAAAATGCAATTTTACATAACGTATTTTTGAAAAATTCTGAAAATTTGTCAATTTTAAATAGCTAAAGCGTCTTTATTTTGAGCCTTTAAAAGTAGGGATAATATTATTAACGTTTCTAAAAAAATTCGGGGAATCGAACCCGTACTCCTACGTGGTAAGCGGAGATGCTACCACTAGGCTGCCCAGGTGGGCTAACTTTTCTATTATCTAAAAATTAAGACAATTAATCTTTACATTGTATCATTACGGTGGCTGGTGAGAAACTATTTTCCAAGTACTATAATATACAGATTAGTTCAGGTAAAGAATTGGTAGAATTTCAAAATTAATTGGTTTTGCAGTTTACACACTAGTTTGTTAGACTTTGATAGATATTATTTGATATGTATTGTAAAGAACAAAAAAATGTATGAAGATAATATATTTTTCGGTTTTGTATTTTTGTATTTTTTTGAAGATTTCAAAAATGTGTCAATTTTGGAAGGCTTCCTATTGTTCCCTTATTAGGAGCCTACCAAATTAAGGAAGGAAACATGAGAAATTTTGTTACAATTAGTAAACACCCGAAGACTTGTTAAAAGTTGTTGTCGCTATTTGTTAATTTTCGTAGTTACATTGCCATGTTTCTAGGATTTTGAGAATCATTTTTGCTAATTCGTGAAAATAATGACATAAAAGGATTTTTTGGGGGAATTGCGTAATGCTAGTCACAAAAGTAAGCAATAGCCTAGTGTAAATAATTGAATGTTAGCAGCTTTTTATAGTATTTTACTATATTGCGTTGGATTAATTCATAAAACTGAATAAAACTCTTTTTTTAAAATCAATTTTGTAACTTTTATTCGATTTTATAATTTATTATATGTTAAATTATGAAACAATGTGGAATACAATCGGTATACGATTATTACAGAATAAATATTTGATACTTTTATATTTTATCACCTCATAACTTATGAAACTATAAAAAATATAGTTTCTATTAACCAAAAACAAAGACTTTCAGTCTTTAAATTGGAAAGATGTTACGTTGACTGGTTTAGAACTATTTTCCGAACGCTGTAAAACATAGATTACTTCGGTTAACGAATACGTACAAGTTTGCTTTTACAGATTGCATATTATTTTGTCATTGTTCGAGAAAAATGGTTGTAAAAAACGCTTACATACACGTAATACAATTTAAAAATACATTAAAACTTTGTTTACAACCCGTGGTGTTATTTAAGTTTTTTTTGTTTTTGTTTTGTGGCTTTCCTCGTTAGTCGAAAGTATGTTAAACACTTTAGAACAATGATATTTTACTTTTTAATGATTTTTGAGAATAATTTTAGTTTTAATAATGTAAAACCATGTTTTCGTAGAGAGTTTATTTCTCGAGGAATTTGCAGGTTTGTCTTTAAAAAATTCAACCGGTATATAAAGTTACGGATCCAATAATTATTGTTGGTAGGTTGTCGCATATGAAATTTGATTACGATATCAACGGGGGGATATTTGTTTTGAAAGGTTGAGCGGCCAAAAAGCAAAAAAAGAAAGTATTTTTATCAGTGCCCGGTGCGATGATAAAATGGATAAACAAAATTACAAGATTCAAATTTTCTCTTTCCCTTTTCCCTCTTTCTTTGATATATCAATGAAAGTTAGTCTGGGCTCGTTCAAATAAGACTGTATTTTACTATGATTTTATTATGATTGCAAGTTTTCGGGGACGATTGGACGGAAAATTGGAGAAATTAATGACAACACAATTTAAATACGTTTAAATAAGTTTGACTAGAACTAAAATTAAGGCCTCAAATGTTGTTACATGAAATTTATCAGTCATCTTATAACCTGTGATATCTAAGCGATCGAAATACGACTACAATCAAAAATATCAAACGTCTTTGGTAAACCCTGTAATTTATTTTATTTCTAACAGCTGGATATCCCATTATTAACTTCAATTACACGTAATGGAGGCCAATTTCCTTCTGTTTTATTAATTTCTTTATCATCTTGGTACTTGATTGATTTGTTATGGAAATTTGATGATTTGTTCTATTTTCCATCGAATTTACACCAAAATAGCCTCCTGTAATTCTCACTTTCTTAAAATATTTACTAGATAGTTCCACTTATTTTATTTTTGCGTGTCAAAATGAAATAAAATTGAAATAAATTTCTTCGTTCATTTGGTAATGATGCAAATAATAATTTATTAAAGAGATGAACTTGAAGAGTAAAGATGTAAAATCCATTCAACGTAATCAATATGTTTGTTCTCTCCATTTTTCCATTCCTGTCTTAATTATTAATATCAAAAGAGTTGCTAAAACAATAAATGATGTAATACCTGCACGAAGGTGCAATTATTTATTCGATATGTTTAACATTTATAAACATAATAAGCGGTTGTCGATCGCATGTTTCGTGGCGTTGTAAATGCGAAAGTTGTGCCCAAATTATACCTGTATGGAAACTAGAACAACGAAAAGTTGAAATATTCGCGATAAAGTAACACATAAAAAATGCTAAACTATTCAACTTTAACTCAGCTATTTCCTCTATAATAATATAAACAATGGTTTAAAATATATTTTATATGCAGAAATTATATAAAACCTCTTTATGCCATGGTTTCCAACCTCTGGGGCGCGCACACCCTCCTGGGGGGCGCAAGACTGTTGCAAGGGGGGCATGCAAAATATTTATTTCGAATACAAACCAGAAAAGTCGAATAGTTGTCAAAAAAATGAATCAAAAGCAAAGTATCGAACTCGCTTAATGATTGAAAAGGAACTGAGAACCGCGATTTCTTCAATGATACCATTTTGAGTAAATGTGTGTTGAAAAACAAGTTCAACCGTCGCATTAAATTTTTTAAAGGGCGCGCACCATTTTTTTGAAAGGGGGGCGCCAATACAAAAAGGTTGGCAACCACTGTCTTTATGGATATAAGTTATGGGGTTTTATAAACTTAATGTGTATAGAAGCTTTGGTTTATGAACAATTATTTGCGTACAATTACGTTTATGACCGATACTTGCAAACGTTTATAATTATACATTGCAACCTGTCGAATACAGTTTACGACTACTTATTTAGGTACAATAGAATAAACGTTTACTCTGTATACAAATTAAAGTAAGAGTAACTGTTTTGTTTAGAATTGAATTGAAAAAACGCACAAAAGTTACTATTAAATTCTTAGGCCTTTGCGAATAAATTGTTGATAAAATCTGTTTGGTAGTTTCAGAGATATGTGCGTTAGGTATGTCAAAAAAAGTGTCGGTATCGATACCACGTGTCGATACTTATCGATACTTGAATTTTCGATACTTATCGATAATATCGAATTAGTCATTTTCGATACTTTTTGACGCTGCTGCGTGGGTTAATTTGAAAATATGGAAATTCAATTTCCATACATTATTTCATTACTACATTCACATAAATACATATCAATATTACGGAATGGAATTTCGCACTAGTTCTTGTTTTCACTGATATTTATCAAATATAAACACAGAGAAATTGGATCACAAAACGGACATTTTAAAATTAACAAACGTATGCGTTTAAAATACGTTTGCGCCTATTTTGTTTAGACTAACAGTAAGACAACGACCGTCTTACTTAGCGGCTTGACGTAAAATCAAAAAACATTGAAACGATAACATAGTGGAAGATAACTGTAACGAGTAAAAGATAATTTTAACAGATGGCGCCAATGTGTGTTTTCGATACCAATAAGTTTCGATACTTTTCTTCGGTACTTGGGTATCGAAATTATCGAAGTTTCAAAAGTATCGATAACAAAAAGTATCGATACTTCGTGAAAAGTTGACATTTTTAATGTGTGTTAAAAATACTAAATTGCGTTATTTATTGGTGCATTTAGTTTAATAAGGTTGAAGTATGCAACCCAAAAGACCCCAAAGACTCAAAACTTACGAATAACTTCTTAGGTCCTCATTCGTATACGTTATAATAATTGATTCGGTCCACGAATATAGGATTTTACTCGTAAACCGAAATTTAGCTGTTTAATTGAAGAATGTTTTGAATTTGGAAGTTTAACAAGTCCAAAAATAAAAGTCGAAAAAGTAACAAAAAAGTGTGAAATTTAATTTTAACTTTTCAACTTTACGAGATGCTGCTTCTTTTAAGACTTTAAGCCTTTTAAAAAGTTGGCGAATTCTAACATAACACATTTTAACGCGCTGCAATAATTAATTACTAAAGTACGCTTGCCGAACGAACACAAAGGCGGACGGTGCGGAAACGCGATTATAAATAGATGAAGAAGAAAAAGTGCGAATAATTAACGCGTCAGATTGTTCGAAAATTGCGAAACGTGTGCATGCAAACCGCTCATGACGTGCGTACTTTGTCTTCATATGATTATATACCATTAGTATTTAATGCTCAAGGTCGTTTGCTTCCTCATTCGTGCATCATTTATGTGCAGTCGCGGGTTTAGCCTCTGAGTAAATGGTTTGTTTAGAATTCTGTTTGGAAGAAGTGTAAGAGTGGTGAATTTATGCAGCCCATTATACTTCACATGTCTTTTTGGTGGCATATTGCAATTGTGTTCTGACGTTGATTTTTTTCGGTTAGAAAAATGTATTCTTCTTCTTATCAATAGTATTAGTCTCTAATACGACTAATTACATCGAAAAATAATTGAATAGAGTGGAAGAACCGACCGTAGTAGTCGATGCTTGCTAAAATCAAACAGAAACTTATCCACCTTGTCGACACTTATCCGTCTTTTCAATACTTATACACCTTTTCGATACTTATCCATCTTTTCCGTATATGGAATATCGCGTTACTGAATATAAATACTGAGCATTGCGTTACTGAACCATTTTGGTAGCATCGAAATTGACGAATAGTCCGCGATTTTTATTTTGTTTTGTGTTGCTTATCAACGATAAAGGGTTTATACTTTCAGGCGAGTTGCAGATTATTCCGAATTTAATTGAGCACGTAACATAACTGGGGCAGAGAATTTATTGATAAAGCTACAAATAAATTGAAATTTTAAAGAACGAAAATAAGGATACGAATTCGGATGCGGGTAAAAAACGGGAAAATTGGAAATTTGGCCTTAAAGATCATGTTTATTTAGTTAGTACATAGTTTATAATATTTGCATGAGAGTTGTTCTATTGGTTGCCTAGGATATGTTGTGTTTGCCGCGCTACTATTCTTAAGACGTTGGGGATGCTCGCAGTAGCAATGGGGAGCGGGCGCTGCGCCACCATAAAAGCGTGGTACGCGTCTGATTCAACAGAATTCTCCTCTGGTGAGTTGTCGGGTTTGCTTGTATTTTTCTTTTGTATTTGTGTGTTCATTGTGCCGTTTTAATAAAGTCGTTGTGCTTTTTTACTTCGTGAATTTTGAACTTTGACGTCTGAGATGAGCTTTGAGTAAGACTTGTGTCGCGATAAATCAAGGAACTTAGAAGAAGATCCAGTCTGGTCCCAGGCTGTCAACGGGAAATACGCGACTACCGCGTAACAAGAGTTTTTTTTTTCCATAGAAATTGAAAATATCTGCGGAATTTTTGACATACTCCCATAGCTTGTCGCAGAAAATTTTAAGATTGTAAGTTGTTTGGACGTGCGAGCCCAAAACTCGCATTTTTACTGCGCTCAGCATGAGCCAAAGCGTCGAAGATCGAGGGAATATTTGGCCTTCTGGTCATGTCTGTACAAGTCCATTACTTTCGTAGAATTTCGTCTAGGTTTAATATATTTTTGTATTTCTTGTCGTAGCATGTTGTAAACTCTTGGTTGCTGGGGACAATAAAACATGTGCGACCCAAACTCAGCGATTTGAGAGTGGTAGGCCGCTACAGGGTGAGAGCGTGGTACCGTTGTGTATCACGCTGAAAGGAAAGAGAGAGAGAGAGAGAGAGAGAGAAAGAGAGGAGGCGAGAGAGAGAAGAGAAAGTGTCATTGCGGCACCGACCGTTTATAGCTTAAGTTAGTTTTTAAGATTTTCAAATAAAGCAGTCTCAAACTAGAATCCGAAGCGAAAATATCTACTCTACTACACAATCCTCAACTTCCTTCGGCTAGTATGTTTTTATTTGTTAATTCCGTGTACCTTTCGTAGGACACGTCAATTTGTCTTATTGTTAGGTTTAAATGCTCTTCAATCAAGATTGTATAAATAGTATATATTTTTGCAAATGTATACTCGAACTTTTCACAAAGTATCGATACTTTTTGTTATCGATACTTTTGAAACTTTACTACTTTCGATACCCAAGTACCGAAGAAAAGTATCGATACTCATTGGTATCGAAAATACACATTGGCGCCATCTGTTAAAATTATCTTTGACTCGTTACAGTTATCTTCCACTATACTATCGTTTCAATGTTTTTGATGTTACGTCAAGCCGCTAAGTAAGACGGTCGTTATCTTATTGTTAGTCTACACAAAATAGGCGCAAACGTATTTTAAACGCATACGTTTGTTAATTTAAAAATGTCCATTTTGAGATCCAATATGAATTAAAACAATTTAAGAAATGGTAAGAATAGGTCAAGTCTAGGATTTCTGATTGTATGTGGACATAATATTTTCGTAAATATTCGGCATGCGGTTGTGCATATTTGCGGTGTCGCGTATGTAATATGATTAAACGAAAACGAAAACGTCGCGACTAATTTATGCCGGCATTTATTATCACGCACCGATAACGCACAATATTTATGCCACGCATACGAACACACACGAACGACGCGACGCTGCGACTGCGTTGTCGCCGGTGTCGATCGTTCGATGGCCGCGTATCCTGCGGTGGAAAGCGTTGAAATGTGCGCCGAAAACTGGCCTGAAAATATCGCTTCATTTGACTTATGACTTTTTGTTGTCGACTCGCCAGTTTCGCCACTGGCAACTACACCATACCACATTACGCGTAGAGCGCAAAATGCATAACGCTGCCTGTCGAACGCATTTCCAACGAAACACAATGTGCACCGCAATTAATCCAATCGCCGGCGCCCCGGCTTTGCGGCGATGTTACTGCGTTGGATGTGCTCCTATTACCTCCAAATTGAAGTAACCTGCGCTAACCTCAATTTCACGCGGCAATATATGCGACTTTAATCACATACACCATTGTTTGGCTAGGTGTTTTGTCACCCGACAAACGACACGCTGCCATGTTATGTGAGTATGATACATACAATATGTTTGGTTTGGAAATGCTTAGGTTGGATGTATAAAGAATGTTAGATTAGGTTAGCTTAGGTTAGGTTACGTGGTTAGTTAGGTTAGTGTTCAGCGCTGTGATGCGTTGACATCTGGTCGCCATCAATATTTGAATTTGGCGCCCTGTGCGCCAAGATAACGAGCCGGGTGGCAACTGCGCAAGGCTACTGAGCGTCCCGTTTTGGCCTCGCAAGGTGGTGCGCGCCTTCGGCTTGATCTTGTTCTTATTCGACCGTGGCGCGACGATTAGGTGGGCCGTAAGTTTTGTACGCGTTAAATAAATATTTGTTAAATTTACCATCTTGTCGTTGTGAGCCTGCCCGAGGATCAATGCAGCCTGGCTATTAATTTAGAGCTCGTGGAGAGATTCGCGAGTGCATATAAAAATCATCGTGAAAGACGCTATAAGCGCGAACAGTTAGATTAGGTTGGTTGGGGATAGTTTAGGTTAGGTTATGTGGGTAGGTTAGATTAGGTTAAGAAGGGTTAGGAAGATAGTCACGCATCCTGGTACAATACATAGTGTACCTTACAGTACACTCTAGAACAGTGCTGCATACTACAAACAATTCTCGAGACAGGTACCTTGATTCTGCATAGTGTACTGTATCTAAGAGGAACATAATAAACACGTATTGTAGGGATAGGCACAGTGATTCTACACAGCCTACCGTACAGTTAAATTGAGGGAAAAACTAACAAGCGATACGCATTCCGGAGGCAGACAAATGACTGATTGTCACTTCAGTTAGTTGTTTTTCGGTGAATTTTGTTTAGGTTTAGCTGGACTCTAAAGTACGTTAGTTTGAAGTTACTTAGAATTAGGTTACAATACCATTTTTCAATACCATTTTGGTGCTGGAGGTTACAATATGTCGAGCATTGTTTATCATGTTGTCATCCACAGGGTTATATTAATTTGGCTTAGGTTGACTTTGATTGAGCAAATCCAAATGATTCAGTGTCCCACCCACTATTACACATTACACACCTTCTATATTCCTCTGGCATTCATGTTTTCTTTCCTCGGCTCCGCGTCTTGCCCTTATAGCAAGGATTATATGCGCTGTTGCTAATCTCTTAAAATTAATACATATAACAATGCATATTATTAATGAATGACCTTGGTAATTTTTATCCATCTATCGATAGTACAGATAACTAATTCTATAAATAATACCCATATATTTACCCACGTTATCATGCGGTTGGCTGTTAATGTATATATGAATGAAAATAAATCTCGAAACACAAAATGACTGCCGTTCATCTACTCACCAGTTTCAGCCTTATCCATTAACATATTTTACATTGTAGCAATTGTCGCGGCATTAAACTTCACAATATTCACAATATTAAAATGATTCATACATAGTAAGTACGAGTACGAGTATATCGACGAGTCAGTGTCGCAGTGACCGCCATCTTTGCAGCTATATTTAAAGTTTCGCATGGCAACATCTAGGTTAGGTGGCGCGGTGGCGGTGTATATTCGTTGGAGCCGGTCACGCCGCATGCACACCAATCATACATCCAACACACAAGCGCAAACACATTCAACCTAAAACAAGCACTGCATAGATTGGCTTTATCTAACAATAAGTCCATGCCAAAGCTTGTTCGACATGTATCAGTGTGTATGTGCGATACGATAGTATGTCAGTGTCGCATGTACATTCAACCAGAGTCGCCAATGCTTGCCAGAATGTTCAATGTCCAACATAGATCACATACTATATAAACCACAATATGTCATAATCAAATTTCGAGCAGGGAGCTTATAAGCTGAAGAAAGAAGTTTAATCAAACGAACGATAACCGAAAATGTGTATCACCTAAAACCGAGAAAACATAAAAAATACTTTATTTGGACTCATTCTAGGTTAATGAGATTTAATTAATTAATTTTACTATTAATTAATTTTACCAAGCTTTGAATTTTTTTTTTGGGCAAATGGTTCAAAACGGCGTAAAATCCCGTTAACACGAATTATTTCTATATATGTACTACACGTTCAAAAAGTTTCATTCAATTTGGTGTTGGACAATTGGAACACTCCCCTTGCAAGTTTGTTTCAATTTCTACTCCATTTTATGTAAATCCAACTAACTTTAGATTAACTTAAGATATATCATGTTACGTTATGTTACATAAAGTTAAGTTTTACCCTGCGTTATGGTATATTTATGTAAAATAAGGTTAGATATGCCAGGAATATGTAAAATTAATTCAGGTTAGTTGCTTATCTAGGGTTATTACCGTGATTAATGTTCTAATAAGTAAAATTGAGCTGAATTACCTCTCTTTACGTAAAATAAAGTGAATCTAGGATGAATTACATTGCAACGTTTCATCAAATTAAATTAACCGGGATTAAAACGGAAACTTTTCGTTCAGAACGTTAAACTATGATTAAGCTTCGGCTTCCTGAAAACCAGTTAATCCTAGTAGTAACTAGCACTGTTTGAGCACCGTCAAACACTCTCCTGTCGGCCAGACGAACAGACGCTAACTTTTCTGCTCTACAGCAGACGTTTCAACCACCAACCCCCATCCAACAACCCACCCAAACACCATCTGACTCATACTACAGATATAGGTCGGTTGGCGCATCGGCATCGGTAGGACGATACAATGTGTGCATTCAACAAGTAAAATCGAAGCGCCACCGGTTGACATCTTAACCTATAAGGCGCACTTCAAACGCTGAAATTGCTTTGATGCTTCTACTACTCCTGCTCGATCCGATTACCGATCAACAAGTCCTACTATCCAATATGTCATTTTAACGTATTTCAAATCGTGTAAGAGTACTGCTTATTATTTTAGAAATTTATTTTTTATTTTTTGACGTTTCCACTTTTCTGGCTTGATTTATTTTTATCGTTCTTGGTCGCTATCGCAAACGAACGCCATCAGCGTTTTATCACGCTTATCACGCTACATGTCCAACGTGCCATTTAAATTGCTGCTTGTATTTTTTTAAATTTGCTGAGAATATTACCGCAAATTGCGCCATTTCCCGAGCTAAAAACCGTGGGTTGCGCGCTGTAATTGCCATTTTTTCTAGCTTATAATCAGTTAGAAGTCAAGCCTAGAGTAAAGTATAAACATTTGGAGACGACTGAGCAGTTGAAATGTATACTTTACATTAATTATTCACAGAAGCTGCTTGGAGCGAAACGAAGGTGAATAGTTTTTTTTTTACTAGTTTTGTTTTCATTACTTACTGATATTATTTACTTACAGTTTGAGAAAGTAAGGTAAACATTAAAGCTAAAGAAAAATATTATCCTTCGATGTTCGTAAAAAAGAGGTTTCTTTCTATGAGTTCTATGAGTTCTATGAGCATTACTGATACTTATTAGTGTTATTGATACTCTCGTATCAATGTGAATTGAGTGCATTAATAAACTCGCGGCGCCATCTACAAATATTTTTCCATATTTCTGATATGTTACTATTCCTACAGCAACTTCCGCGAAATTGAAATAAAATTAGCATGAAGAAGCAGAATCCCAACAATAATTTCATTTCGCTTACTCCAGTAAAAAAATATTTAAATATAGAATATAGAAAAGATTAAATTAACTACAAAGGATTTACCTAATACACCCAAAATTTTGTTATTACTTATTTAATGGAAAAGTTATCCATTTTGGAAGTTATCCTGGAGTTTGGTTATTTTTAGCCTGCGTTAGAACGCCCTCTAAGCGAGAAGACAGAGTCGGGTTAGAAAGGATTAAATTGAAATTTCATGTTTCGGCAACGCTTTCCCGTTGTGATGCGTGCCGAAAGTGCGCGCACGCATAAATTTATATATTTTCCTATTACCCTGCAACACCACCCCACGCCGCAATGGCTTAGTGGAAAAACGTTCTCGTGTATTACGTGCGATCGAAATGGGCTCGAAAAACAAGCAAATTTTACACAACAGGCGCAAAAAATAAACACGGGCCAAATATCTCAACGAAACAAAAACTCGCATGAAACAAAAAGTTCGAAACACGTTCATTCGGAAGTCGTGTTTTTGCTGCATATGCTAATTGATGAATAAATTTATGAGTTTTCGGTAAAAGGTTTTTTTCAACGGATGTACGATATTGTAAATTGTGACAGGCCGTTATAGGCAACACAATACATTTGTCAGGATTTATTAAGATTTGTTTGTGTAGTTGCATACGTTAATTTTGTAAAAGTAGTAAATATGATAATTTTGCAAATCGTGTTGCCTATGTAAAATATACCAAACTAGTGCATTCCGCTTAATCTGGAGAACTCTTATTTTTGCAAATCATTTATTAGATATTCACATTGCTCTAAATCTCTAATGAGATTTGAAAAATGGAAGCGGCGTCAGGAGAAAGTGTAATTCGATGAATAATTGGAGGATTAAAAAGCGATTGCGCTGTCGGGCATCAGCAGCCCGTCATGCACACGACTGACGAGCTATACTGGCGCCCATCCCCCGTCACCAGAGGGATGATAATTATTGTGCGCATTGTTCAGATTTTGTGATCATTAAATTTGCGTGGCCGTCTGCTTTGCATTTCCATCCATTGCTCGTACGCCCTTTATACTCGTACTCTTTTTGCAAATGACGAGTTAAAGCAGGAGATTGTTATTTTATGTAAATTTATGATTTATCTCTGTTCTGGTTTTATCTGTTACAAACGTTGATGGGTTATTTTAAAGAAGTATTAAATTTCATGCGATGCATTAAAAAAGTTTTTTTTACTTTTATCTGAGTTTTAAAAGGTTATGTGATGTTAAAAAAAACGTTTTAATTAAGTTTATGTTTAATGGAGAATTTTTAATGAAATATAAATTATATTTATCCCATGGGCAGTCTAGTGGTAAAGCATCTACTTAAAACGTAGGAGGACGGGGTTCGAGTCCTCGGGGTGGGCATTTCACCGGGTAAATTATTTATATTGATTCTTAATTCCTTAATTCCCAAACATCACTCACACATCACTATCACACAAACTACAACTTCACACAACAAACTCACACTCAACTCAACACACAGCTCAACAATCTAAACCTAACCTAACCTAATTGAGCACAGACTTAACGTAACTGAAAATAAACTTCACTTAATCCGAATCCGAATTCGTCATATGTTACCTATCTGTATTCGGTTTTAATCTAACCTAACCAGGAATTTAGAAAATTAGAAAAAAATGTCTCTTGATTTTAATGAAATATTATACATTCTTTATAAATCATGCTCCTAGACTTTAATAAAATTAAAATCAGAGGTTATGTAAAGACATGAAGCAATTTTACATCGTACTAAAATTTTCACCATGGTAATATACACGTAGCTGATAAATCTGTGAAGATGAAACCTGTGCTGCTACTCCGTTGATAAGCTCTGGCGTGCATGAAATGTAATGATTTCGCATAATAATTAAAAAACGGCCCTATCGCTGGTGGCCGAATTGAAACGAGCCCACCCACGCACGCTCTCAGTTCGGCCAGTCCGAAAAGCGGCGAAACGTTAACGGTAATCCACAATGACTGCCCGAACAATGAGGGGCCCACGCTAATGCTAACCGCTCAACTCAGTTCAGTCCAGGCAGGCAAGCAAAAAACGCGCGAAATATTCCATCCATAAAATCCGCCATCATTCAAAAAATCACACGAGCGAAAGTAAAGCGACGCGACTCGATTCAGTGTGGCGGCAAAACCGAAATAAAATGGGTCTGCTATGAGAGTTGTTGAGGAGCGCTCTCGTTCTGTCTTTCTCTCTCGCTTGGAGTTTGGAGTATAGCGAGTCGCAAAATGGCGCAGTCTGAAGGGCTAGTCGAAAGAGAGTCCCGACTGAAGTTGGAGCGCTGGAGTGGAGCACGGCTTTTGTTGATGTTGGTCGCGTGGATATTTGCGCATGAGGGGTGGATTGGAGGAGAGCCATCGCCGTCATCGCGTTTATCATTGCTCTTTGTGGATCGTTTTCCTCACTGGCGCGAATGCATGAGACATAAATGGATATAATATATTTGCCATTACTATGCATGTATATTATTGAGTCGTATAAACTTATTAATGCCTATAAATGTGCTAATATCAAATTTGTTATTGCGGATTGTAATATCGTGTAAACGTATGGTATGGCAAATGGTAGCAGAATATTTTATCGACAATATGTTATGCAGGTTATGCTAGGTTTTGTTTGGTTTGAAGGGAATAAGTTTGATTAAGTTAGACTAAATGAGGTTAGGTTGAGGTTACGTTGAGGTTTGGTTGATGTTAGGTTGGGCTTAAGTTAGATTAGGTCTGTTACGCGGTAGTCGCGGTTTTTAAAACATTAATTTATTTCCGGTTGATAGCCCGGGACCAGACTTAACTAGATCTTCTGCTAAGTTCCTTTCGTAATACAAGTTTTGCTCAAAGCTCACCTCAGACGTCAAAGTTCAAAATACACTAATTGTAAGTACAAAGGACAACGTCTTTATTAAAACGGCACAATGAACACACAAATACAAAAGTAAGAAGAGAAATAGGCTGAACCCTTTTTTTCCTCCGGAAATTTATGGGAATCTGACCAAAGGTCAATGTCACTCAATACCTGCTATAAACTCTTCTTGGAGTTCACTGTGTTGGTTGGTGTAGGCGCCCTTCAATGGGCGAGGGAAAGAAGAGTCTCTTTCATTCCTGATGGGAATTCGTCCTCCAGTCACAGATGGTCTTGACAAGTTTCAGAGCTTTTTCCTTCGCCGAAGTCGGGATCTGATATGTCTCTCCTCATTCTCGCTCTTCGATGGTTGCTGAGCGTGCTCGGAGCGTCCCAAGATCAACTTAAGCGCTGCACACAGTTCGACCAACATCTATTTAGTTTACAGGTAATGGCGCTGCAAGCGTACAAGTACAATGCAGTACAACATTCAAATATGTAGGCAACCAACTCAACAAGGTCAGATCAAGTTAGGTCAGGGTAGGTTATCTACCCGGAGATTCTTTGTAATTATGTACGTGATGGACGACTTCAGACTATAATGATTAGTTGTCGTTTATTTAGATTAAAACATACAATTAGGTTATACATATGTTATAGTGAGAGAGCAAGCAAGCCTCAAGCGAACATACAGTTAGATTCAAGGATGATAGGTTAGAATATTAGGTTGTGTTTATACTGATGATGGGAAGGTTTTTGTTGGATAATTTTTGCTAGTTTTGATTCGGGAAACGTCAAATAAGTTTGGTTGAGTTAGGTTAAGTTTAGATAGGTTATGGGTAAGTTAAATTAGGTTATATTAAGATGTTTGGTTGATTTAGGTTAAGTTTGGTTTGGTTGGGATAAGTTAAGGCTGGATATGAAAGAAAGTAGAATACTACAAACTTTATACGTTTTTAATAAAATCTCAGTATTGTAATTGAACAAATTTAAATTCAAATATAAATGATGAACACGTTTGGCAATCATACAACTTTCGCTGTAGTTGAAGTTGCCTACGGTTAACCACTGCAAGCGACTTGTTTGCGCTGTTTACCAGCGTTTTGGGCGCGTTTGAAGTTGTAAACTCGCGATGCGCTGCACGCGACACATGATTGATGAATACAGGCATGCATATTACATGAAGAGCATGTCGCGTTCATGTTCCGAACATGATAACGGTTAAGTGATTGCCAGCTGGTGGCAGATGAGCTGAACCTGATACAGCAAACAACAGGAGCTCGAACAAAGTCAAAAGATAATAATTTAAGCATGGATAAGAGAAACTTTTCTAATTTTGACTTTATTACACTTGTAATTATTTATCTCTACATTACTTTGTTGGTCTACAAAAGTTTTGTCATTATGTTCCTTTCATAATACATTTATGTTCCTACATAATTGTTTATATAAATATATTATAGTCTTCCATGTTCATAAATTGATGAAATTTACGAACATTGTAACCATTTAAGTTGATACTTGTAATTGTATATATTATAGGCAACCAATATAACACCACTGTAGGATATTGGACTAGCCTATAAAGATGGCTACAAAAATAAGCATTGTGGGATGCCTATGACATTATCACATACGCGTATAACTCCCTTAAACTTTTATCGTTTATTGAGTTTTTATAGGCTTTTCTGATTATGTCTCAAAACGTTGACGTCGCGATCGGGAATTTATGCGCGATGGGGATTTTATCGTTTTCATCAAGCAACTGCCAATTTACGAGTGAATTAATATCTATTTTATGAAGGTCCACAGCAAAGTTCTTTATCGGCGAAGATTTAAAGCGTGATTCAGGTGTTGCATAAATCATGCGTTTCCGCCAGTCGTGTGGAGGTGGTTTTAGTGAATAGATGAGAAGATAGGTTAGAATTAAACTCTGCAGATGCGATGAGATATAGTGTTTGTCAGACTCGGGAATAATTAATGATGCATTCGGGCAGGATACAGTACAGTGCGCAGGATTTCTGTGTTTATGTGTGCTAGATTGGGATTTAGTATTTTGGTAGATGTAGATGTGAATGTGGAAAATCGTGAAAAGCCCAAAAAACAGGAAACAAATAATCACAATGAAATATCTCGTGGATAACCACTGAATTGCTATTATTAATCATGTAAGCTTTATGCGTTTTCAGTGCTTTTGCAATTGTTTTTTTGATTTTGTATTCATCTGATTGTACATGTGATAAAATTTGATGGTTTTGTATTTTATTTTGGTCTTGGTCGATTTTGGTAGGTTAGGTTATGTCAAGTATCGATATTCAAATATTTGTTGTTACAAATCGATATATCTTTATTTATCGATATCGACATAATTGACTTGTATTTGTATCAATATTGATCTATTGATAATATGAAAAGATAGTCTCGTGAATACTCCTGTCCCAAGGATAGATTTTCCTCCTAGCCGCTTAATTTAACGAGGTTAAGGTACACAAGATTCAAATAAAGTTAGTTAAGATCAGGTTGTGTTGACTTATACTAGTATAAAATTGTATTTGTAGAGGTTAGAGTTCGATAATTATCGATAAAGCAGTTTCGCTTTCTTACAATTAGTTCTAAGAAAGAGAGTGTTCCAATTGTCCTCCACCAAATTGAATGAAACTTTTTGAACGTTTAGTACATATATATAGAAATAACTTGTGTTAACGGGATTTTATGCCGTTTTGGGCCGTTATATTTCAGCAAACGGGCAATTAGTTGTCTCTATTCTATTCACAAAAATAACTCTCACTGACTTTTCCAGGTTAGATAGTGTACTTTTTTTGTAAAAGGTTAACGCTGTCAGACGCAGTCGATGGTAGCCCCGTGTGGAAGGTCTGCATTAAAGCGCACAAAAAATATCCTGCAATGCTGCGCGCATCGATTTTGTCATTAATCATGGCTGTAAAACGCGGAAGTAGGAAGTATGGAATTAGCGATACCTGACGCGAAAGGTGACCCACCAACCACCACCTTTCCGTTTCCATTACCGTTTCCTCTCCCATTCCACACTGCTCTTGCCGTGCGGCTCTTGTCGATTACATTTCGCAAAAATTTTCAGTGTGCACACTGCCCCACTGCGAAATCTACATTTTCAACGTGATGTAATCCCATTTTAAACATCTCCCTCTTTCACGGCCCACCAAGCTCTTGAAAGAAAGCAAGACCAATAAATGCGTTGCTTAGCAAGGAGGAAAGATAAAAGTGTAGTTATATTGAGGATGTGTCTCGCCTAGCGAAAATGTGCACACACATTGCTCAACTTCCATCAAGCAAGCCCTGTGGAGTTGCAATCGTCATCTCGAAGATGCGCGAATACAAAATGTATTCGCTGCGATTTAAAGCTCGAATAAATCTTGATGGAATACGGAAATACGGCGAGAAAGGCGCGTATAAATCGATGTCCGCACGCGAACTGACTCTTCGGATGGTCGTCTGGCTGTGTGTGTGTCTGTGTGTTTATTCCTTAAGCACTCAATCGCACATTTGCGAAATATTTTTGCGTGCTCTGCAAGCACACACGGTGATAGATTTAGACAAATGGTTAGATTTGCGATTTATTCATGCGTTTATGATAAATTGATGTGGACTATCGCGTTAACGTCATCTATATTATATTTTGTGTGTGAATGGGGATGGAAAGAATATTTGTTGGATTGCGTATAATGTCTAGCATGGTTATGTTACGTTTACAGAGGTTTATATGAACCACTATTAATCTTTGTTGCAATAATTCAACAGCATTAAAATTTAGGTCATGTACAATATGATACACAAATGTTGACAACTGTCTGATGTTTATGCTTGTTAGTCTTGTCTCTCACCACGCACTTGTGCCCAAGCTCTCGAACACGCTGCCTTCTCCCGAACGATTTTCTTGATCAACGTCACATTCTTATATTCCCACCCGTGCATTCCAAGTCATTCAACACCCTCATACATGCAACAAGATGATTCCAAGAACCCCGCAACTATACCACACACACCTCATGTATTCATACCCCATCCATACCTTCATACTCTTCAGATCCACATCTTGCCCTGGCCTTAATCCTTTTACTTTCTGCGGTTATATCCTGAGAAAGTAGAAGAGTTGGGAGACGTTTTGATGTTTGTTTCATTTTCATAGCTTCATATTTAATATGAAATATCTTTAGCTCAAGCACTCTTCGTTTTTGGCCACTATGCGCCGTTGGCAACAAACTCCTAACATTAATAATTAATTAATCATCATTACCTTATCTGCATTGTGTGAAACGGAAGTGGGGAAATATGTGGGGGGATGTGGTATCAAGGTTATGGGATGCATGGGTCACGCCGAGATTGTTGTATGATGTGGAAGTGTGGGGACTGTGTGAATGGGAAGAATTAGAGAGAGAACAAACGTAGTTCATCCAAGATATTTTGGGCCTCGAAAGATCCACTCCTAGGTATATTGTAATGCAAGAGATAGGGAGAATGTCTGTTAAATGGGAGTCGGTTAGCAGGGTTGTAAGGTTTGAGGAGAGAATGAGTAGAATGGAAAGCGGAAGATTGGTGAAGAATATATGGAAATAGTGTGCTAGTAGAGGGGTGAGTGGGTGGAGAGTGGACAGAAGGAAGGAGTATGAGCATGTTGGTTTGTAGGAATTAGCGGTAGAGGAAATATTGCGGGAAGGCGGACCGTTAGAATGGATGGTGCGTGAAAGAGGTTGAGAGGTGGAAGAACAGGTGCGCTAGGAGAATATAAGTAACAATTCGTATAACCCCACGTACAGGCTAATACAGGTCATCGGGGAGAAGCCAAACTATATCACCAAGCAAAGAATGAGCGCCGACGTCAAACGGGTTATGGCCAGGGCAAGGTGTGGGAGTGAGAAACAAGGAAGAAAGGTGTGGATGGGGAACGAATATATGGAATGTGTGTTATGTCGTAGTGGAGTGGATACCTGGGAGCATCTGTGTGTCTGTGAAGGGGTGAATGGTTTGAGATGTAAGAGGGGGAAGGCAAGGGAATGTTTGGGAGAGGGAAGGGAGAGTGTCACAATACTGAGACAAATTGTGAAGGAGAAATGGAAACGAAGGAGAGGGATGACCAAATAGAGAGGGTGGGATGAAATACCACGTTTGTATTTTTATTAGTTATTTTGTTTGTAATTGTTTTATGTTATATTTATTAAAAGTGTTAATGTTAATTAAGTAAGAAAGGATATTGCATAATAGGGATGTATGAAAATATGGGGAACAGAATGCCAATAAAGGTATCTATCTATCTACTTTATTCCTAGAACTATTACATGCCCATAGAATATAGAAAACATGGAATGAAAATGTACACTAAACACTTAACGTAGCATAGCTCAACATAATATAACAGATCTACGCAAAGAATAAAAAACAAAAGTCAGCGGCCCTTCTCACTCCTGCTAAGCCTTCCTTCTCTTTCCCACAGTAGGTTTGCTCTGTAATCACCCCATCCCGTCCCTCCCCCTGATCTCCTGAAAAATGACTTGAAATGACTTCTTCAAAAGACGTCACTTTTATTTATATCTACATTCTTCCCATGTACAAATATTATATACCAATCCATTAGGAATTAAATTAGCAACAAACTTCTGCAAAACTAATTGCCTAGAAGCAATGAAAAGTCTGAAGAAATGAAAAGGACTGAATGTGAATGTGGAAATGTCAAGGAAGATAATGTTTAGAAAGTCGGGTGATAGGAGCAAGGTGGAAGAGTTGTTTTGGAAGAAAGATTCTACCGAAAAGTGTTTAAATACTTTGGGTTCCTCTTCTAGTATACAGGATCATGGGGTGAACATATATGATGGTTGCCACAGAAAGGCAGGCGGGCATGGAACAGATTGAAAGAAAACTGGGGGAAACTTGGAAGGGGGAAGATAATGTATAGAGTATGAGCATGGGGTGTAAATGAATGGGAATGCCTGCAAAGAGAGCACAGTTGGTTCCTGAAGAACCTATGACAGAGACAGTTACTGTTGTTTATAAAATACTCATCATAAACATTTTTTAGATTTTAATTTCGGCTAGATCGTTGCCATCGCTACAGCAAACCTAATGAGGTCAACACCACATTATATAGTTCTTCAGGAAACTGGTAGATTGAGTGAAGCATGACAGTCTAAATTTAAGGTAATAAGATACGAAAAAAGTCTAGTAACAATGGGAGAAGAACGTTTGATGAGGCTAGTTTAGATAGTGAGAGAGAAAAAGCTATGAGAGAATGGAGGGTTGGTAGGAAGGGTCATGTGGGTAAGACAATAGGAAATGAAGGAATAAATTAGACAGGGTAACATTCGTGGAAGCTCCTACAACCCTGGCTACCAGGCGATACAAACTGTGGGAAGGAGGTCAGAATATATCGACTGGAGAGAAAAATGAGCAACGAAAAAGTGACTGTTGTGAACAGCAACATCTGAGTATCGACGCGGATTTTTTATTTTAGCAGGACCCGAACTACCCGTTCGTTGACATTAATGCTTGAGCTGCGGAGTAAAGTTGATACGACGATGTTTCAGTGGTGGCTAACTTTATTTACAAAAATATTACAACACTTCGACTGAAGCACACACCTCCAACTTCCCACTGCATTCGTCTCCATTCTTCTTGCCTACCTTCAGTCAATCTGGGCACACCCCGCCTATCACTCGTACTTTCTCAATATCTACAAGGTGTGCCTCATGGCTACCATATGTACAGCACTGCTAAAAATAAGACATCTGCGCTGCACATGTCGCTATTCGCAAGCCCAGCCTACCCGATCTGCTGAAAGTCATTGACTAACAGAACGTATCCCCGGACGTACTGGGACAATATACTGCCAAATCGGCTGCGCTTCTCTCCAAAACGCTAAATGTGCACGCCATAAATATATGTCAATTGCATTTTTGCCGTCCAGAAGCTGTCTTATCTTTCAAACATCCGTACTTTCTATAACCCCTCATAACACTTATGAATATTGGGAAAATAGACAACGAGTTCACAGCTTTCCTTCCTCGATATCTCTCGCTACGTAAATGGTACCTTATGCACCGTGTAAATGTGCTTAAATTTTGTAACATTTAATTTTATGTTTGAAATTATAAAACTATTGCTACTTTGAACACTTGTGTTAAATTATGAGAATCATCGAACCCACATATTATTCCCGATTAGCTATATTGGGGGTAAAAAGGACAACATTCTTGTTTGAAGTCTCAGTATTGATGCACAATAGATCAAAGCTAGTCGCAGTGCTAGTGACGTTGACCGCCCAGGATTACTTGAACAAAAAATGATGATAACCTTTAACTTTCTTTATTGATGAACCCAAAATATTACAGTAAACTTATATAAATTTGCGATCAACAAAATGTTGTATAATGTTAATCATCTGTTGATTGTATAGTTCCATTTTATCAGAAGAAACAACTATGTTTGATAAAAAATCTTCGGTTCCATCGCCTATATCAGAAGCATCTTCAGATTGTACTAAAGCTATTTTACGCGCCAAAAATGCTAGAAACAGACCAAATAGTGCATTATTTTCCCACTGTTTCATAAATATCGTAAAGGGGTAAACATCATCAATGCTTAAACCAAACTCTTGCAAGTGATTGGCCAGTGCTTCGTGGTAAAACTTCAGGAAATAATCTAAATTATCAATACTTTCTTTGGGTGCAATTGAGTAAAAGAAATAAGATAAATCATTTACAATGCAACCCAACTTTACAAATTGCCAATCTAGCAATTTGATGTTTGCTGGTTGAGATCGATTATTAAGATCTTCATAGAAATACATGGCATTATTACACCAACAATCTCCTTGTAAAATAACATCATACATATCATGATAACTATTAATTTTTTTTACAACAGGTTCTATGTTCGAATATAAGTACTCAAGTTTCTCTTGATAAAGGGTATCACAAATTGGCTCTATTTGTTTCAGAGTAAGTATAGTTTCCTTGCAGCTTTTAAAGATGTCACACTTTGCAAGGATATCTATCATTATAGTGTCGTTGTTTTTCCCTGCAACGATTTGCGAAAACAATTCCGGGTTTAAGATTTTCATTGCCATAGAGGTACCATGAAATTTCGCAAATGTCTCCAGTGCCATTTCAAGATGGGCCTGATTCATTTCTTTCTCTCTATTCCACAAATCATAATTCATACATTTAATATTCTCCATTGCAAGACATTCATTATGAGGCGTTGAAATGGAGGCATAATATTTAGGTATATTGTTAAAAGGTTGACTTATATTATACTCAGCTTGGAATCGCTTATAAGCGGAGGCAATAACTTCATAAAAGTTTATTTCGCAAGAGTATAACTCATGAAGTTGAACGAATTCGTGGATCTTTGGATCACGGTGGGAAATTTTGATCACTACGTCGATTTCCTTATTAGTACCAATTATTTTCAGAGCACATACTGATCCTGAGTAACCATCGCCTTTATTCGAAGAGTATTGGTGTTCAAATCTATGTTTTTGTATATTTTCGCTTTTTGCAATTTTGCTTGCAATTTCTGTACAATCGTAATCAGACATGTTCAATTGTTTACTGAACCGAAATAACCAGTAATATATGTCCCGTAAATTATATATTGTTGGAGTCAAAATTCTGATTATAATTTTAAAATTTAAACAAAATTATTGATAAGGAATATTTTCACGAGTTTGTTGTGGCCTCTACAAGTAGTCTTATCTACATTTTATACATAATTCAAATAACTTTGTTTTCTAAATTTAAAAAGATTACAAATCTACAAATTCTACCCATTTCTACATAATTTACATAATAGCAAATTCTACAAAATTAAACATGTTCTTTCTAACCAAATCAAGAGAACAAAGATCGGAATTGAAATAGTTGAGATATTTACTCTCAAATATAACCTTAAATTGCAAAAATATATTTTTAACAACTTTGCAATTGCATAATTTTTACTGTATACGGACAATGGCAATTTGGCAATTAATCCTCGTATAGACACTGTTGTGAACAGCAAACCTTAAAAATGATTATAAATATACAGGTCGACGACAAACAGTCGCAGTCTTCTACATCGTCTATTGGAACACTTGAATTCACCAATTTTTTTAATAACAGAAGAAATATATTATATAGTATTGTCGATGACCCCTCTCCATGAGGTCCCGAGTCCGGTGGAGATGCATATTAAAGTGAATTCTTCTTTTTATCAATAGTGTTAGCCTCTAATATAACTAAATACATTGAAAATGAATTAAATAGAGCTAATGACCATAGCAGTCGATGGTCGGTAAAAAACAGGAGAAATCTCTTATTTACATCTACCCTAACGATAATTATCAGGTTACTATAACTTGTCAATTAGTTTACTGTCTCTGGTAACCTCGATCACCACAAGTGTGTTTCTGTGACATTTAATTTGCTTCTTTCGTTCAGCATTTACTTGTTCTTTATCATATACCTCTAAACAACCAACCCAAAAAAGGGTTGATTGAACCGTCTTAGGTCCTTACGTTTATTCGCCAAAATATAAATGAAAATCAAGTTTAGATGCGTTTAAACGCATTATTTTCGCGAAATAA
>WSZQ02063448.1:10292-24400 GCA_019419845.2 Weissflogia rhopalogaster
ATATCATTGGCACGTTAATTGAGATTAGATCTTGAGTGGGTACATGAAAATCTGAGGAAAACTTTGGCGCACATATGCATTAGTCTAGACATATTCATGTTTTTTTGCAAACTTACGTCGTTTTTAAGTTTGATTGACAATAATTAGACAATTTATGTATCAAATTTAAATTTGTAGAGGGTACATCATTGATACGTTAATTACGAATAAATTTTGAGTGGTTACATGAAAATTACATAAAAACCTTAGCCCAAATAGGGATTAATATAAACACATTCGTGTTTTCTGGAAATATATGGTATTTTTAAAGTTTGATTGAGAATAACTAAGCAATTTATTTATCAAAATTAAATCTGTAAAACGTATATCATTGACACGTGAATTGAGAATAAATTTTGAGTGGTTACATAAAAATACTATAAAAACTTTGGCCCACATATGGATTAGTGTAAACAAATTCCCCTTTTCTGGAAACTTGCGGCGTTTTTAAAGTTTCATTGGCAATAAGTATGAAAGGAAATTATAAAAACAAAATTTGTAAAGTTTACATGATTGCCTCGTCAACTAAGGAGAGATTTTGAGTGGTTACATCAAAAGACGATAATAACTTTGGCCCACATATGGATCAGTCCAAACATATTAAATTTTTCTCGAAACGTATAAATTAAACTTCACATAACAACAATCGAATGTTTTCATTTACTGTATGTCATTGCGAAAAACTTATAACATGGTCCTAAATTTACAGCATTTATCTCGTACGGTTAATAACTTATATCATAAAAGCGTCAACTTTAATTACTAATAACTCACGCTCTAAAGTACAATGATGTGACGAATATGATTTTAAAACAATTAAGATTAAGCAGTGGGTAGTGAAATGGAAACGTGTGATATAATAAGGTGCATTGGGATTTAGTTAGTTGAAAACGCGCTGGTGCGATTTTATTTTCCGCTATAAAAGCGAACTTTATGTTGTGTGGCGTTTCTCGCCCCGGAATATTTCGTCCAATTTTTCATCATTTGTAATCCAATCCAATTCCATTTTACGGTCGATCGTTTATCAGCTGTATATTTTTATGGTAATTTGTCGAAAGTCCACAAATATTTTAAAAATGAATCATTTTTAAAGAACATCAAAGGATCTAAACCTAAAAATGAATTTAAAATTCATTAAATTTGTTTTACAGAAATATAATAATAGCGAAAAACCTGGCAGAGTGGAAGTTTGAGCCCCTTACTTTTCATTATATTTATTAATGACATAATAGAGGAAGTAGCATAGTCATTTTGTTTGCTTTTCTACAAGTTTTAAAAGTTTTATTGTCAATAACTAGGACATTTATTTATCAAAATTAATTCTGTAAAATTTACATCATTGCCACATTAATTGAGAGTAGATATTGACTGGTTACATGAATATGTGTTGAAAACTTTGGTCCACATATGAATTAATGTAAACATATTCATCTATTCTGGAATGGTGCGTCGTTTTTTTTTTAAGTTTGATTGTCAATAACTAGGAAATTTATCAATCAAAATTAAATCTGTAAAGTGCATATCATTGGCACGTTAACTGAGATTAGATCTTGAGAGGGTACATGAAAATGTGGTGAAAACTTTGGCCCGCATATGCATTAGTGTAGACATATTCGTCCACAAATATTTAAAAAAATGAATGATTTTTAAAGAACATCAAAGGATCTAAACCTAAAAATGAATTTCAAATCCATTAAATTTGTTGTAAAAAATTATTTAAAAATTTTAATGTTAAAAATAACTCGGTTATTGAAATCTGTAATGAATCAAATAAACAATAACCGAGTCATAAAAAGGGGCCATTTTCGTATTCTCATAGAATTATTGAGCGAGATAATTTAAGTGCTAAAATCGTTTAATACCCAGTCAACGCGGCGAGCTGTGTGTGGCTTTTTTTTGCTTCTATTCGCTGTCTTCAGGGCATGTTTCACGTGTCTGTGGCACCCCCCGTAAAATATCAGTCGCAAAAATTTATCTTCATCTTTCTTTAGTTCCACTCTCGTAAAATCTCTCGTCGGAGTTTTATAGTTATAGCCCGCGACTACTTTTGTGCTGTCGCGCATTTACGCCGCGGCTCTTTTTGTTTTCATTGGCAGCGCCCCACCACGCCACGTCTTTATCCTTCATTATTTGCGATCTGCTAGACGGGAGCGTGGAGAGTTTACGGTCGCGCCAGAAAACACCCTGTTACGGCCGTGGCCGTGGAATATATATCTATCCCCTTCGCCTGGTGGTTTCTGGTGGTGGTGGCACATCTGAAACACAAAGGCGATCCGAAACTCTCCATACTCGCCCGGAATATTATAACTCTGCGTGCAACGGTAGGAAGTTGGCAGGAAGCTTTTCAGTAGAGGATTATAATGTAACCATTTTATTAGGCCTTTTACAAATGATGTGGTTTTAGATACTAAGTAGTATAGTAGGTTTATTGATCTTGTTTAGTGATCTTGAACATCATAAGCAGCGAGTCCGTCATCTGCGGCCAGTCCATCTTTAATAGACAATCCATCTTCAACAGTCAGTCTATCTTCAGCAGCCAGCTTGTCTCCAGCGAGGAAGAGAGGACTCATTTAAAAAGGGAAGAGGGAAGCTTAACATCGATAAGGATTTGGTGCTGTAATGATCGCGACCAAGTAAAAAACGGTTTTGAAACGTGCTAAATAAAGTAGCGTGTACAAAATGCTCAGGATATCACCCTGAAATAATGTAGCTACAATTTCTGGGTGGCGTCCGTCTAGGCTCAGTAGGTATGCAACACGACCTGCTCCAAACTGAACTTCAAAGGCCACTTGCTCCGGATACTGTTTTTTAGCTCAAGTTAGTTTCAATTTTTAAGTTGTGGCGGTCAATCCATTGCCGCACAAACAAGAATACATATCAACAAACCTTAATCACGTCGGGGTCACCAGATTGTGGTACAATAAAATCCCACAAAGTTTATATTTAGCAAATAAAGATATTAACAAGTTTTCTACCTCAAGTCAATTCAAACAATTCCGTAATTTTTTAATGGTAGATTAATTTGTTACTGAAAAGCTTGTCGCTAACTTCCTATCTTCTGTTCATACGCTGTGCGCACAAGTGAATACATGACCTAAAGCAGAACGATCCCTGTTTGCCTGTATTTGCCACGGAAGTTTCTCGCTCGCGCCCCCGGTTTGGCGGCGGCCTCTTCATTTTCTCACTTTCCCGCCTAACCCACCACCACCACAACGCTAGAACCATCCTTGTGGTGGTTCTAGACGCTTGTTGAGGTTCTATACTCGTGTGCTTATACGTGTACGATTTCCTTGCCCACGTCTCGTCGACCTATCCGTCTTCGAGTGGAAAAGAAACACAACTAGGTTATGGACCGCACGCACCCGCCTGCGAAAGGGACAGTCGACGAGGCAAACGCACTCGCTCGCCCTCATCGCCGCCGAGTGCGGTCGTCGTCGACAAACCGATTTCATTGCTTATTGCCGCAGTGAGCACACGCCGTGTGTGCGAAGCGCCGGACAAAGACAGATCGACGCTAATTTGTTCTGCATCGGAAGAGGTCGGACCGAAACTGTCGTGCCTGCTCTGCTGTAGAGCCAAGCTCGTGCGCTCGCTCTACACGCTTCGGACTCTTTTAGACCAGCTATAAACACATCTCTGGAGATATGTGCAGTTGGATATGTGTGTGTGTGTGTGTTTTGCGCCTTTGTATCAGATAGCCAGAGACTCTCGGGTCTGGTTTGCCTCTTTCTTTCTCCGTCTCTTTCTCTCGTTCTCCAAGGAAAGACTCTATTGAATGTGGCGTATGCCTGTTCCCGCAGTCGCATGCGCTTTATTGGCTTGGAAGTACTCCAAAACTCTTAACCAAATTAAAACAATAGCTTACATAGATTAGGCGCCGCATGTTTGCATGATCCATGCACGGATACTTCCAAAGTGGTCGACATATCAAAAAAGTATCAATATTGATAATTTTTTGTTGTTGTTTGATTTACCGACTATTACTTAATATAAATATCAATATTTCTTTCATTTATCAAAAACACGAAAATATAAATTATTCCCAGTTTGGACAATATAGGTTAGTAACACCCCTGTAGCCGCTGCATGAGTCCGAGATCCCAGTAAATTAATGATCACTGTTAGATTGTTGGGAATTGTAATTAATTACGAGACCCATTTACAGATGTCGTTCCTGTGGAATTTCGACTTGTTCGATATTGATAATATCGATATTTTCAAGACAATATTTCGATATTGATATATCGAAATATTAGAAATATCGATTTCGACAAATATCGATATTTCATCATCGTCTGGCATGCCTAATGGCAACTAAAGCGAACCAAAGGGAACCAGACGGAACGAAAGGGAATCAAGAAGAACCAAAGAGAACCAAAGGTAAAGGCTATTATCATTAGCTATTATCAGGGTAAAAAAACATTTTCACACCTCCAGCAAGATCTTACAATTAAAGGCCGGCTATCTTCACTTGCCAAACAGTCTTAATTACTTCATTAGTAACATTAGTTCCACGTCGCACTTTATTCCAATTGACGACAATCATTGACATGACCATTATGATGCTATAATTGTTTCGGTGTTAATTAACACGCCGCAAAGGCAAGCCGCGTGGCAAAGGCTTCTTGTTTTCCGCTTTGTTGCGCTGTTGATCGGTCCGGATCGGTTTATGTCCACTCCAACCTTTCCAACCGTTTCAAACCTCTACAATCTCCTAGCGGATTGGTTAAAAATCGAAGGTAAACGAAGGTAAATTCCGTCTCGACGCGACGTTGGTGGTCGGCCCGCGATTTCGTTACGTTTCGGCGTGTTTCGGACACGACATGCTTTAGATTCTAGATTCTTTGTTTGATTTTACAAGATCCACCATTATACATTATACAGTGTGTTTGCCGCTATCACAACTCTAAAACGCTTAAAACACCTCCCCACACTTTCCCCCCTACCTTCTTTATGCACGCGAACATCGATTTTGGCAGGTTTCGAGAGCAATTCAGCGAAATTTCATACACACTTTTCGAAATACCGCCAGAGGGCACCCGCGCTCGCTAACCTTTAATTTATAAAATTAACCCCTTAATTCATCCGCCGAACTACGGCGAATTTATACACACATATCTTCGTTTTACGCAGAAAAAAATCAACGTGTAATCACGAACGTGAGAAAGCTTTTTTTACTACTTGGAAGCATGCAAAATCTCGCCCCGCAGAGAGATGTGCTTTTCTGGAAGCACATCTCGAATCAACCGCACTTCGGACCTTTTTCCCCTCCATTTACTTGCTCGTTTTTGTTACCGTTTATTATATCGTATATCGCTTTTGATGCCGATGCTGTATTTTCGATCGCTACGCATTGTTACGATTCCCTGCTCTTTCTTGTTGATCTCGTTGGGGAAAAGAAGAGGAGGAGGAGGCTTTCTAGCCGTGGGGCGAACGCACGCCGCGCCGGCTGGCGCCTCGTCGCGACGGTGGGCAATAAATAAAATGGATTTCAACGGTTGCCCAGGCCGCGGAATGCATCCGAGAATAAAACACGGTAAATGGGATTAAGTAGTAAGTGGCGTTGAGGCGCAACGCTGCAAAGAAACATTCGCATGTATTAGTTACGATTGTGCGCGATTTCAATTCGTGTGGCAAGTAGAATCTGTACGAACTTTTGTTTTTTGAAGATACTTTAATCTAATTCATTTCCTTCCATTCGAAATTAGCTTTTGTGGAAGTATACAATGACAGTTAAGTTAATTTTATGTCGTAGTTCGGAATAGAGAGAAGGGGACATGGCCATAAGCCCGAAAGCACTATTGGGCCTGTAAAGTTGTAAAACCCAATAATCATATGAATTTCTAATTTTCAAGTACGCAATAAAGAGAACGGATTGTTTCCAAAAACTGATCGTGCTAGTAAAAGAAAGAGACTGTCCATCGCGCTCTCTTTCGCTACCACCCGTCATTGACCACAATAAAGAGGACTGAATGTTTCCAAAAACTAACCGTGCTATTAAAAGAAACGTCTTTTATACTCTATTTAGAGGACAGTGCCCATATGTGGGAGGCGTAGGTTAAGATCGGGCGGATGTATTGTTTGTATATGTGGGGTTTAAGATTAGTGTGGAGTTGTGAGTTGGATGTTGATGGTGACGAAATATTGACTATATATATATATATAGCAGGTGAAAATGCTGACGCGATCATCTTTTGTTTGCTGCGGATCACGTACGTCTCGATCGCTCCGTATCGATTTTGACATGTCAGCATTCTCGATGTTTAGTCTCGGCGGATGTTGCTTACGTGCTGATTAAGGATTGTAGATACAGAAGGTGAATGAGATTTGTTGATCTTAATATTGCTCGGTAAACTCAAAAAAAAAAATTACAAAAGCACCAATTATTTTAAATAAGTTCAGTTGAACCTGATTATAAGTCCTAGAAAACTACTAGAATGAAAAACACAAGAAAAGGTTAAGTTGAAGTCTTTATTGCGACAAATTTAAATCAGACTTGACTACCTCAAATGTTCTTCAGAAGATTGGCAAACTAATATAAGAAAGTAGTTGGCGTCCTATTCATCTAGCTGATTGCGAGTATTGCAGCGGCGGTGAAAAATCGCAATCTGCCGCCATCGCTACCGCCTCGCAGGCGCAGCGCAGGCGTAAAAATGTACATCTATGTAATAAGGTGTAATCAAACGGCGCGGCGCGGCGCCCGAGTCTCTTTCGCTCCTCATTTGCTCGTTCCCACTTCGCGCATTAAACGCCGACGTTGTGCACTGCTGGCACTGGCGCACCAGCACCGGCAGCACCATTTTCCTTTTACTTTTATTCCGCTTTCGTTTGAATTAACGAAGAAATTAACATGCTCGGAGCTACGCGCGTGGAACCGATAAGAAGTTAGCAGCGAGCTTCTAATATATTATAGATTGTATTATTTCAATCTTCAAATATTAGGTCAAACACAATATAATTTGATGGAGCGCCGTATAAGCTCTAACCCTTTTGTTATAAAATTGCCAATAACTTGCGTCCAGTACGATCAATCTGAATGATATTAACATTGGCGTATTTGTTGATTTTTTTTTGTGATTTTTTTGGTTAAATACTTTTTGGATACGGTTGATAGATCAAAAGGTGTGAGGATTTTTATAGTCCTGCGTGTTAATTTCCATAAGAGATATCAAATTTAATTGATCATTACATACGTTCAGTATCCGATATTACAAAACGAAGACTACGGATCTGATTGAAATAATACAATCTATAATATATTAGAAGCTCCAGTGCTAATGGCAAAATTTTATTTTACCTGTTATTTTAAATGGGGCAATTGATCTCGCTGCTGAAAGGCCCGCTGCTAACTTCTTATCGATGCGCGTGGACGCGGAATAATTGCATGCAACATGATAGAACAATAGAAGACGCGTAACGAGAAATTGTCGGTTTCACATTTCTCGTGTGCTGACAATGAGTAAAAATATGGATAACTAATTGCGAAAAAATGAATATGTGACAAAGCATGGCATGGCATCGATGTATTAATTAAATCAAAACGCCGCCGCTGCCGCACGCTAAATGGTGGATGCGTTTTTAATTTAACGCCTTCGGGCGCGTTTAATTCGAGCCCGCGGTGTTGTGGAATGCGCGATGTGTAAACACGACACATTTAAGCAGCATCCAGGTATTTAAACGAGCTTCTCACACCGTGATACAAACGGTTACAGAGGCGCGCGCACGCACGGTGAGCAGAGGCGATCGTATCTTCTTCGTATCTAATAATTTCTTGAGAGAAATACCTCCGTCACACGGCGCGGCGGTGGAATGATCACCGACCCGACCCGGTTGCATTTGAAACATGGTTCACCTGTGTGATACTAACGCAATTCCAGTATTTTAAATAAGTTCATATAAAGGCATTGTGAAATACTTAAATTTCATAGATTTTAATGCTTCTGCCTATTTGTTGATAAATCGATAAATAATCCATAAAAAATGATATTTATACATTTTGTTTGTATACAATAATTCGAGAAAGCAAGAAAATGTTATTGATATTAACCAATTAAAGGTAGCTCATAAAGAACTATAGAAAAGGTAGATTTAAAAATGTTGTCCATAGAAAATCATTGTGAAGATTCAAACATGTTAATATCTTTTTTTAACAGACGTATTCAACACCTATTTTCTTTACAGATGCTTGCTAATTAAAAGACGAATCTAAATTAGTAAGGTTATTCAAGCTAACTTATGAAGTACTATTTTTATCGAATTTTTAAATATTTAAATGTTTTCTGGTCTGTTTTTTGCGAGTTTAAATTTTGTCTGCGAACAAATAAATCGAGCATATATCAAGAAAATGTTATTGATATTAACCAATTAAAGGTAGCTCACAAGGTACTATAGAAAATGTAGATTTAAAATTGTTGTCCATAGAAAATCATTGTGACGATTCAAACATGTTAATATCTTTTTTTAGCAGGCGTAATTCTTTTACTTTTATTCCGCTTTCGTTTGAATTAACGAAGGAATTAACATGCTCGGAGCTACGCGCGTGGAACCGATAAGAAGTTAGCAGCGAGCCTTCCAGTAGCGAGAGCAAATTGCCTCATTTAAAATAACATAAATAATCGATAAATAATCCAAAAAAATGATATTTATAGATTTTAGTGCCATTGGTTATGGATTAGTGAATTGGATTTGCTTTGAATTTGGCGGATATTCAATAAAATATTGGATTATTTGACTGTATTTTGCCGCTGTAATGTTTGCCTCTCTGATTCTCACAACAAATGCCCGAATAATCAAAGCAACACCCACACATACACACAACACAAAACACCAAACACGTAACAATAACAACCAAACGCATCGGGTCATCAAACCGTCAACGAAATGAAGAGCCGGTAAACGCTGGGAATTGCGAGGGTGGGTGTTGGTGGCCATATGTATGCCGAAAGCACAAATGAGCCGTCGGTGCGATTTTCCGGTGAGGGGGAGGTGGTTGTGAAATGGGCGAAATTCTCGAATTTCGGGATAAATTATTGTGTATGCACGACGCGTCTGTGTTCATATATATATATATTGAACGTGTCCACGGTCCAATCGCGCTTTTCATTCGTTTCGGATACGAATTTAAATTCGAAATCTCTACATGCATTACATTACAGCGCTCCCACCCAGTTGCACGTGGAATCAAATGGTAAACGCCTACAACGAATTACCCTCAAAAAACGAAAATTAAGTTCCCTTGTATTTTCGCCATTGTGATATTCTAACCGCGCAATTCCGAGATTCTCGTTAAACAAAGGCGGTTGGAGAGGAGTAGGTAGAGTGGTGGTGTTGCAGAAAAAAAAACGCCACGCGGCCATTGTCAAATCATTTAAATTCGAGCCTCACTGTAATTAGGAAGGGCTTTTGAAGTTGATGTTTGCGGTGGGTGTTTGCTCTCTCCGCGAGCTGCAAAATCCAACCGCATTGTATAACGATTAGCTATTGCTTCGCATCTTCTTCTTCCCCACTCTGAGAAAACGTAGAAGTTGGATAAGAAGTTGGCAGCGTTGGTTTTCCACGAATCCATTTCACTCTCTTGAAGACTTAAAATGATTCTGAACCTTAAAATTCACCTTTAAATTTTGTAAAACCATGTTTTTTTTGCAAATTAAGAAAAGTTCTCATAAAATAAAAAGTGTTTCTAAATGAATATCGGGGTTTTATCGCTTTGTAGTATTGATTTCATTTAGAAGTCATAATGAGTACATGAAATGAAAGAGCAACTCAAACAGTTTTATCTGTAAATTTACAAATGTCCGGTGTGAGCCCTTTCATGTCCTGAAGGATTTTTATAGTGAAATAATCATACAATTTGAAAGGTTGGCAATTTTCATATAAGAAGACACAGAAAGATGTTATTTTAAAAAGAAACAAAGACAAATACTTAAGTCGCTTCTAAAATACTTGCTGCCAACTTCCCACCGGTGTGTTTAAGACGCGTGGCGCGCATGTTGCGGCAATTAAGGCGCGTAATTGCAATTTGCGGGGAGTTGCTCTCCGCGAACCGGGGTGTTTGCGGCTTGCAAGTGGCATTCGGGTGTCGAGTTAGTTCTTCACTTGTTGTAGGGCCACCGTGCACCACCTTGGTGCATTAAACAGGCGGTGACAGCGTGGTGAAGGGACAATACACTCACACCCACACACACATCGACACTCTGTCTACACATCCCTATAGTTAGGCGCAGCCGTAATATCACGTCATTTATAGTCAACTATAAAGCATCGCACTGTGCTGGACGGGATCTGGGTATGCGCAGAATGCACCAGAATAGGGTTGGCGAATGAAGGATGCGCATATATGCGAGCACCGATCATTGAGGAAGGTGGAGCATGAACATTGGAAGCTCACTGCATGCGGCACATGCCACTACACAACGGCGTTGCCCAAGGTTATTCAACTCCAACACTGCGAGAGAGACCATCCGCTTCAAACACACGTACTTCCAGATAATTTCTGTGTCAAATGGCTCTTGCCCTGGGATTCACTATAAAAAATTACGCCGAAGCTTTCCCGAAAGGCTTGGGATGTTTTATCTTTTCAAATAGGATCTGTACTGATGCCAAAGTTAGCACACTTTTTAGCAGAGTGTATTTATTGATCGATCTTAAACGTTAAAAAATTGTTTTACACGTAAATGGAGGAAAGTAAAGGGCAAGACACTCACAGGTCTAAAATTGGATAGATTTACGTGACACCAGGTTAAAAAATGTGGGAGCAATGTTTCAAACTCTTCTGAAAAGTTCTAGTTTGTTAATTTTTAAACAGAACTGATCTGTACTGACTTAGATTGAATTTATGTAAACTCAAACCTACGATATTTTTGACATACACGTGACTTTCAAAGACATGAGATGAATAAGAGGACCCTCGTGACCCTATGGTGATATAGGGGACTCTGAGCTACGACCGATTACTTTAAGCTTTTTTAGAAGGCTTCACTTTTTTAAAACTAGTGACCCCAGGCTGAGAACTAAGGGATTAGGGAAACCGGGAATGTCTAATTCGTATGGGAAACATTTCACTATTACTAATTATTTTGAACCTTTCCCGAAATGCTTAAATTGTTATTTTTTCAAACAAGATCTGTAATGACTACCCAAGTTCAAAGTTAGCACATTCTTTAGAAGAATGTATCTATTGACAGTCATACTTCCTATCTGTAAGAAGTTGTTTTACACGTAATTGGACGAAGGTAAAGAGTAACACACTCAACTGTTAAAAATTGGATAGATTTAGGTGACACCAGGTTAAAAATGACGGAAAATATTTCAATCTCTGCTGAAAAGCTCTAGTTTGTTAATTTTTAAACAGAACTGATCTGTACTGACTTAGATTGTACTTGTATTAAGCTCAAACTCACGATATTTTAGACAAACGTGACTTTCAAGGGCTTTCACGCCCAGTCCTTTAAGAGAACCCTCGTGACCCACCCTAGAATGATCAGAGTCCCTTCTGAGCTACGACGGATACCTTCAAACTTCCCTAAAAGGCCAAAGTTTATGAATTTTAAAACAAGATCTGTAATGACCCTAGCTTCAAACTTGGCTCAGTCCGCACTAGATAGTATTTATTGACGCTCACATTTCCTGCTTGCTACCATACGAAATTGTTTTACACATAAATGACTTCCTAAAGCAGAAAGGTGAACAGCAAGACGCTCGCCGACCACCTCGGAAAGATATAGGGGACAGCCGACTACGAAGTAAGGGATTGGGGTAGCAGGGAATGTGCAATTCCAATATGAAGCAAATGGAAGCTCCGAGAAACTCGACTGGCGGAGATTGGGGTGACTTCAAGAAAAATTCGTCTTAAATCGACACAGCGCTGCGCGAACACTAAAATACATATTTAGCCTCTGTTTATCATCCATTTTGACATATTTAGAATACTGCTATTCGAATAAATAATATAGTATTAAATAGCTTAACTCTTCTACATCAATAATCATTAGTTAGAATTTCAAATTTTCTCTTTTAATATAGAGTTATTAGGGTTAGACTTTGCCCTTTGCTGGTGATGTAAAAGAGTTAAATGTATTCAGAGGGTTATAGATCAGCATATTCCCTGTTTCATAATTAATCAAATGGTATATAGACTATTTATATATTGTTGGTGTATAGTACTTTTTTTGGAGTAAATATCGGAGGACTTTGTGAACTGCATGTAAATTGTCCATATACGAGTTGCTATTTCTTGTAAAATCGATCGACATGCGAAGCGCTCACTTTCGTCGAGCGAAATTTCGTAGAGTATATGGACAATTTACATGTAGTCCACTACGCGCTGCTATATACACCCCAAGAAAAGGGTCGTGAACAAGTAAAATAGTAATACGCCATAAATCATTTAATAGATTATGAAATAGAGAATGTGCTGATCTATAATCCGTTGAATACATTTTATATCTTCATCTTGCTAGAAAAGGGAAAAAGTCTACCCATTATAATTTTATGTAAACAAATAAAATTTTAAATTATAAATATTGATTATTAATGCTGAAGAGTTAAACTACCTAATGGTGTGTCATTCATACCTATGGCATTATTCTAAATAGAGTAAAAGTCATGATAAAGAGACGCGTTATATGTAATTTTTCGCTTTCACGCGGCGCCGCGTCGATTTATGTCGTTTGTCTCTAGAAATCGTCCCACTCTCTTACGTAGTGGTAAGCAGCTGAAGAAAGAGCTGTAACCGGGAGGGTTCCACAACTCCCTTCCACTTCCACACTCGACGCAGACAACCAGCGACAAACGCCCAACGCCCTCCACAAAGCACATCTAAGCAAAACTAATAAGTCAGGAAATAAAACATTTTTCCTCCGCTTTTCCGCCACCCAGCCGCACGGACTTCCATTTCCCTCCGGCATCGCCACCAAGTAAATATAGTTGAAACACCCAACTCCAACTTCCTGCAACATCGCTCTGTCATCTCTACGCCGCATCAGCCGCCGCCACCGCCACCGCCATGGCGTCGTAGCAGCAAATTATTAAGTTACAAAAGCATTTAGCAATCCACTCGGGCAATTAATATCAATCCGGGCGTAATTAATGCAATCCCAGCTCGAACTTAATCAATACGCGGACCGGTGTGGTAGCCCCCTCCCTCCCACCATTTCACTCGGCGGGTCTATGTACGGGCGCAAACAACTTATGCTGGGCCGCGCTTGAGTAAGCACGCAAGTCGAGAGCGGGAAGCCCTTGCGCGAGCGAGAGCTTTATCTGCGACTGGTTGCACGTGCAAGCCACTGAGCAAACATGTGTTCGGCGTTCCGTGCATAGTGTAACAAAGAAACTTCCTAAGCTCTGTAAATATGAAAAGGAATATACGTATGGGACAAGAGAAGCGCGTGCCGTCCGTGTGGATGTGTGTATGTACCCATGTGATACCATCGTAATATTTAGCGTAATTTAACCGCATATGAATGAATAACTTTGTTGATTATTTTACTGTCTATGCAATTTTCACGTAATTATAGAAACTATGATTGTTTCAAAGAGATAACTTACTAAAATTTCAGCAAGGTCAACTATGCCAATGTTGCCAAAGTTAAAAAATAAACAATCTTATTTTCTTTTCGAACAAACATATTTTCCACAGAAATCTGTAGTGGACACTGCGGGAACGCTCCCTGAAGAAGTACGTTTCTGAATAGTCGACATAACCTTAAAGGTTTGTTTCTCAACTTTTTCATACATACCATCGTTGCCAAACTTCAAAAAAGTAATCACAATCACATTTTCCAATCGTACAAACACATTTTCAACAGAAATCTGTGGTGGACCCTGAGGGAACTCCTCCTGAAGAAGTACGTTTCTGATTAACCGACATAACCTTAAACGTTTGTTTCTCAATTATACTTACCAACATTACCAAAGTTTAAAAAAAATCATATTTTCTTTTCGTACAAACACATTTTCAAGAAAAATTTGTAGCGGACACTGCGGGAACGCCTCCTGAAGAAGTATATTTCTTCTTCTTCTTGCTAATTTATGGAAGAGGTATGTTTGTGATTAACCGTCATAACCTTAAA
>WSZQ02063559.1:15291-28548 GCA_019419845.2 Weissflogia rhopalogaster
CGAGGCGAAGCGTGCATAATCGCGACAAAGTGAGGCAAATTGGAAAATTCGCGAAAATTGCCAAGTCGGCAGCGGTGGGCCGCAAGACGAAATTGAAATGAAAGACAGAGTGAAGCGACAGCCTCGGAGAAAGGCTACGGCGCATATGGCGACGCCCAAAACCCGCCGTGTCTTAAGAGGCAGAAAATTTAAATATATTCACTTTGTCTCGAGGATGTGCGGGTGCGGATGTGCTTCGTGCACATCTGGTTTTCCGCCAAAGTTCGGCAACAATGTGTCTATTTCCACAACTGTTCCCGACCTTATTCCAACTCGGCGGGCAACAAACTGAATTCTTTTACAAAGAAAGTACTCCCAATTTTACCATCACGTGCGAGAAACTATTCTAATCTCCTTTTGCGTTGCATTCAAGCGCAAATTTAAATACTCGCTTCTGGATGGAGATAATAATGACCCAATTTGAAAACGACGCCAAATATGTTATCACAATGTGGACTACACAAGTGGGGAATATTGTTGAGGAATGCCAGCCTTTGTGCGCCACGAGTAATCGTTGTACATGCTTGTAATACGCTCCGATGCGCGTTTTTCACGCGTATGAATGAACTGCTAATGGAAAGCGATTAGATGCTTATCGCAAATGTAATTTTCGCACTGAAAAACGCACATTACGCCTTTGCGTGGCGTTCGAGTGCGATGCACAAAGAATGTTGCCGCATTTTTCACGCTGAAAATACCGGAAAATGCGAAATTGAAATGGTAATAAATGTATTCAACTCTCTCCATTATGATTGTCATTTGAGATACTTTCTAACTTCTGGAAAATATACCCTAGAATGTGATATGAGTATAAATTTACGAGTATATTTTTAATTATATCTATATTAATTGTTGTTACAGTTAACTTATTAATGCATTAATCATGAATTTTGAAAAATCTTTAACCCGATACCGCAGGTTTTAATACAAAAAACCGAAACATAAAAACGGGTATAGAAACAGAGGTTTTGATTTTTCATATAATTTATTGATATAAAATTGAGAATGGAAAATTACGGTTTTCAGAAATCATAAACCTACGAATAAATCAAGTTTCCTATATTTTTTTGTTTATCATTCATTTCATTTATGTAAATTCATATCTATGAACATATTTCATTTCCATATTTTGCATCAAACAATATTTACTAGAAGTTCAAAGACCTCCTAATCTAAGTGATGCTCCAAGTTTTGCCAATACTTGCCAAAGTAACTGCTATAACGTTCTCCAGTTCCAAGTTACGGATTGCTCTCGTGCATGCGAAGATCAACAACGGGTAACAACACATGCATACCTAGATTAATGCAGACGGAAGTGCGCCGACTGGGCAGACATGAAGTTTAACAGCAACCAAAATCCAGCTATTTGAAATGCGAAAACAAAGTTTTCGAAACCTTGCAAAATACAGAGCAGAGGCGGCACCCTCGACGTATGTACCCATTAGTTAGTTTACGCTGTGCGTGCAGTTTGTAATTAATTTGTATTCCCCTCTGTAGCGCAGATTTAATTAACGGTGTTTACACGCACTCACAGGATGCAGCTATGCAGCGAATGATTCCTCGACTTGTGCACAAAAACGAACGATTCCAATGAAGCTACCACAATACTGAAAATGCATTGAAATTCTGTGCCAAATATATAATCGATTGTTGCGTGGCTGCAGCGCGGACAATACAAGCGCGACACTGATATCAAAATTCGAAGGTTTGCAAATGGGCACGTGCGCATTTGCAAACCTTCGAATTTTGATGGCAAACAATTGACGGTTTAGTTTAACTTGCCGTTAAACCAAATGCACAGAAATGCAATGTATGCAGGATATTTCTATAGTTAGGCCAATCACAACAACAATGTATTTTTCAATATCATGTGAATTGATTTTCCAATTTTAAACAAAACAGATAAAAGCGTTTTGGTTAAAGATTGTTTGGCGTTTATCTGATCCGAGATTGTCCTTAGTTTGGAAAGGAAATCCACCTATTTTCCCCGTTTTGTTTGTGCTTTTGTATAACCAATATAAATAAAAGTTTATTTGTGTATTCTGTATAAACAGAATCAAATCAAAGTCGGGGAAAACAGGGTATTCCAATTGTTCAATCCTCCTCGGCGCTCCACTTTTCGGAGCACTGAAGTGTTTTTGCAATCGTTACCCCGGCGCCTCCACCCAACTTCCCAGCCTTCAGCATTTGTGACAATTGTGATGCAAACATTGGCGGCACGCTTAAATAAATGTACCTTGCATCTCGGCAAATGCCAATACAACTTGATTACACGCATGTTTCGCTTCACGACCTAAGTTTCATTTTGTCACAGGTAGGGAAATAAATACTGTCAATCCCAGATGTACTCTAGTAACTGATTAATAGCTTTCAGTAATAAAAAAAACTTTCCTAACATCTTGTTTCTGACCAACTTGTTTTAACAACTGCTTATCAAGCCTAGAGGTTTTATACTTAGTTTGTTTATGGAATTTTTTCACTTAGTAGCTGTGTTGCAGGCGAATGATACGTGTACCTGCAGCGGAAAGTTGCAGAAAACCTCATAGAATTAACAACCTAGCGTGAAATAAAATTGTACGGCAAACTTTTAATTGGCTAGCCGAAGATAAGCAAAATGAAAATTCAACCACAGCTCTATTCACCGATGCATGTGGGTGATGGTTAAAACTGAAGAGTTCTTCCCCGAAAGTTTCACAAACATTTAATTCCAAATATAATTAAAATAATCACATTGAGAGATCACATTGTAAAACTATAGAGAACGTGTTCTACAATAATTGGATTCAAGTTGTCCTTTTCAATTCAGTATAAAAGCTTTCTGGATAAAATTGTAGAGTTATAGAGGTATTCAATGTAAGGATAATCTATTTATAGATTAGATGTCTACGAAATTGTTTTCGTAGCATCATGCCCTAGGGCATAGCCATTTAAAGCACCAAGAGCGTAGAAAATTGTTGATCTAATGAAGAATTTAATGTAGCATGTGCTTCGATCGTTGTTTTGTCAGCCTAGCATCGATTATAATGCGACTAGTGTTTCCTGATGGAAAGGATAATACACCTAAGAATTATTGCTTTGGGTTAGGTGTATTTTATAGATATAAATAGTTATAATTCCATAGGTTTATATCAGAATGTTGCTATTATATGGTAAAGTTTCAAGTTTTATAAGATTTGTTTATGAACAAAAGAGCCAATATTAGTACAAAATTTCGTGTTTACTTTGTTTTTATATAAATATTTGGATTGCCAACATTGACTCATAAACCAAACTAAATATGAAATGTATAAGTCAAAGGAAACTTGAAGCATTGACAGCGTTAATCCTAGTCGGTCGACTTCCTTAACACGCAGCAAGAAGAAGGATTTCATCGATTCGTTCGATAAAGCATGGCCGGGCACAGGTTTACGTCGGGAAAGAAATATTTCATCGTCGACTAAGCACAGTCGAAAGGTCCGCGAACCGCCATTATTTACGCATTTGTTCCTCTACCGCCCCTTGTTGGCAGACCTAGCAGAATAAAAAGGAACACACGGATTTTCACTATCCTTTTTCATGACTTTCCAGAAGTTTTCACAATCCGTGATGGAATACAATGGCCACTACAATATATTATCTATGATGGCATTCTAGCCGCAAACAAAACGTGAAAATAGCAACTAGGGGCATACAAATAATTTATATAACTAGACTTTGACACATGTCGAAATATTAAATTTTAATATTGGGATTAGTTGTCCCTAGTTATGACTGATATAAGGTCAGATTAAGATAGAAGCTCGACGTATAGATGGACATAGATAGTGCTTTGACGCTCATGATTCTCGTCCCGTATAAGTAGGGTTTAAGATGGAAGCAGTCCTTTCATCCGTGGGCAATTGTCTGCGTATGCGATGTCCAAATCCTCCCAGCCGATTCCAGTCCACAGTCGTATACGCAGGAAGAGAGTCATGATTTATGCCTCCGCTGTTCCTATCACATGAAACTATCACCAATCCGCAACAAAACCGGACTTGCAAAGACGCACACCCTGTTCTCTAGTATAATACTCCTTCTTCCCGAACCCCTAAATCAAACTACCTCCAAAACACTCCCTACAAGTCAGGTAATGTCTATTTTGTCCGACGTCCAACTCCAGAGACATTCGGCTAAATTCTACGGTGATTGAGAGTTTCGGGAAGGGGCTCGAGTGTTTTGGGTATATTACGATCCACCCTCGTATCTAGCAAGCTTTCTAACAAGGTGTGTATTAATGTCAAGGGAGTCCTACGAAATTAATCACCCCTCTTTAGCGAACCGCTAACGCTATCAGCACACCACAAGCACCGATTCATTGAATTTGCCGAATTGAAAATAGACGAATGAATTATACCACAATTCCCCGGACGTCTGCCAAGCTGATCCGCACAGAAACTGGTAGATGTGCACGAAGGGTTCATGCTGTATGAGCGGCACATTGAATCGAATTGCAAGCAGCTGAGGGTTTGCGTCAGCCCTGGGGAATTATCCGTGTTATCCACGCATATTATTGAATGACTCTGCCTTCTTCGGGTAGCCATCGACACGTTGAATCGCCAGTCTGAAAGTAGAAGTCGAGGAGAGAAAATGATTGAAATGATTTTGAATAATGTAGTAGTTGCGTTCAGGGTATAAGGTTTCTTCACTTAGCTTCCAATTTCATGCGAACTGCATTTGCGTTCGCGGCTGCGCTGCTATCACGAAATGTTCTCCCATCATCTGTGCGCCTGCAATCCGCTGGTCCAATGAAATTTTAATAAAATCTTTGGTTCATTTAACCGTACATACTGCTGCGTTTTCATCGTCAGAGAATATACCGAGAAAAAACGGCGTATTAAATAGATTTCAGTCAGTTTATTAATAGCCAGTCGCCAACATTCATGTTATTAAAAATTTAAATATTTCGAGCGGAACTAAATTTATACGATGGAATAAAGTTATAGCTTGGAAAGGCAAGTAATTAAGAATAATAGTACCTGTGATGAATGTAATGGAACTAGCTGGATACAACTGCGCAGCGGTACAATTTTAATAGAAATTTGCGAATTGGAGTAAATGAAGTTTACGAGCTAGCGTCGGTACATTACCGCATCGCGCTATTACTGCCGCCCTCCTACGCAGCTTCTTGGTCCTTTTCACCCATGAAGCAGTATCTCGTATCGGGTAATCGCCGAAGGGTATATGAGCATTGCATCCCGACGATTGCGGAGGCGGCAGCACAAATGGCGCAAGGATGACGCTCTGGCGGAGGAAAGCAGGTTATGAGTTTTTGGGCGCAAAGAAGGTCATCATAAAGGACGCTCACGCTTGATGAATATGAGCATGGAATATGAGCAAGGACGACGGGATGATTCGCACCACTGTGGCTGCAATCATTGTGGGTGGTCTCGAATAAGCACGGAAACACCGGGTTTTATTAATTATTGTTTGCGAACGAATTACATCCTTGCTGTCAGTCTGTTCCATCTACTTGTTTCAGCACGTTTTTGACTCTTGTGACAGTGTTTATAGAGTACAAACGCATATCATGCTTGTTTTATTACCGTGTTGTTTATTACGCCTGTCAACAATGCGCAGGAGAGTTTTGACAAAATTGTCCTTTGTCAAGCCACACACGAGAGCAGATATTAAATTTATAATTGGATACGCCGGAAATACTAACAGGAATAAATTCGCTAATTGCCTGGTTTATGGAACTTTTTCGTCCCTGACAAGTATCCTTTATGCTAGAGTAATTAATTGTCCTGCACATTGTTTAATGTTATGTTTATAATAAACTATTATAGGCATTAAGTTGATTATTTAATGAAATATTTTCGTTATATAATATTCATTTCTGATTGACCAATCGGCTCCAAATCTTCCCAGTAAATGACGATAATTAATATAAATAAAGTATATTTATTTTTAGGAAGAGAACTCCAACGATGCGAGTTGTGTGGTGCTGCATCTGGCACGAGTATATAATGGAAAATAAGACCGGAATAAATAAAAATAATAATAGGAAAACTACACGACTTGGTCAGCGGCCAAGTTGTGCGGATTTGCTCAACATCGCCCAGCATCACCACCATCACCATCATGTGAGAGTGTGGAGAGAGTTGGAAAACTTACAGCAGTAGATACACCACCCCCTTCACCTTCTATCGAATTGCCTTCTTTTGTCAGCGCTAAACCGAAAATCGTACGAGCATTACCACCATTTGGCTCGAGCAATCAGTTTCTTGAAATTTTTACAGCCACCGTGTGATCTGTGGCTCCATCTAAAGGTCATCCATGAGTCACTTGCCCATCCCGATCAATGTTCGAACGGCCGATATTCCTTACACGTTGCAAAAATAACGTCCAATTGCTAGCGTGCCTTTTTGCAGCCGCCAATATCCTTTGTTTCATTTTTCCGCGCCGCATGATCCTCATTTCCAATTCCAGGCCGATCGCTAATTAACTCAACTTTCCTACTACGTCTCAGCGGTTGCGATAACGCCGCATTAATCGATTCAATAATGTACTCGCCGAGAATTGAAACAATTTGCAAGTTTCCCAACCGACAATGAAGTGCTGTGCACGAACGGCTGCCTATTTCCACCTGGCGCGTCGAATGGCGGAGGCGCCGGACGCAAATTTGAATCAGCTTCCATATTCAATATTCAAGATGTTCGATTTTCTCCTATTATTAGACTGACGTGAACTCCTACCGGATTTGCTGACTTACAACTGTCTGGATGTATGTCTATGGTGGCTTTATTCGATAATTGCGAACCACATTTTGCAGAAATTCATTAATAAACGGGAGTAAAACAATTTGGTCAATGCTAAATCGACTACCAATAAGCTTTAAGGTATTCTCCGAATGTTAAATGCGGAATTTTGCGATAAATTGCCATTGAATATGTAATTTATTAGTTTTTTAATTAGTGAATTTACACAATGTGAAAAGCGCTCATGTTCCAATGTTTTTTTAACTAAAACTTCAATACACGCACTTGAGTTTGGAAGTTAACTGGTGAATGCGAGCTGAATTTAGTCTGTGTATCTGCCTATCCAGATTTAAATCAATAACAGTGAATACTTATGTAACTAATTCGGAAAATAATAATTAAAGAACAATGATGTATTTATTATACGTTAAAAGTGGCATTTTGCAAGTTAAAATGACATTAAAAACACAATTTTGTCTAAAGGGAATTTAATCGACACATTCCTATGAAATTTCCTAATAAATAAAAGTTATACATTGACAAACCATTTCTAAATAAGCATGTATTATGTACATTTGTTAAATGAAGGTAGGGGTCGAATATTTCGAGTTATTTTGTAACTACCAACACAATTAGTTATGATTTCAAGATATCAATTCACACAATTTATTTGAAAAATTTTTCATCAAGCCTATGTACTATAATACAATTTGGATAATGTAAGGGCGTCATATAATAATTAATTAATATGTGAAGAACTATTAATAAATACGTAGTTAACTAACTTTTCAATTAGTGAATTCATAAAACTTCGCACGTCATATTTTTCCAACATAAAATAAACTTATATCTTGGTTGAGTGAATTTAGGCAACAATTGTTTTCGAAATTATCATCAATTATTTCTAAACATAACTGAATCAAGTTGAACAATGTTATACAATGTGACAATATTCATTTACTTGTAAAATAGTTAATTATAGTTAAATGTGGATGTGGGTGAGTAAATTTATGATTAAAAGAGTAATTAACTCTCTTTTGGCTTGACTAAAGTAGATTTAAAGGAAATTCCGTTATGCAAATTCGTATTTATTGACAATAAACATAATTAATACAGCTTTGACAATGTTTTAACATTTCTAAATACATACTCAACATGTGCAATTCTAAACTGAATTTCAAATGAAATTTTGTGTGTTATAAAATTGTCATTACAAACTTAATCAACTAGTTTTTCAATTAGTTAATTTACACAACGTTTACAGCAGTCAATAAATATTGTCCGATGTTTTTTTCATCGCAAAATAAACATGTTTCTGACTTATCCAATCTCAATAGTGAATTTTATCAACACAGTCTTTCGTAGTTTAATATCTATAATCAATAAAGATATGAAATACAATTTAGATCATGTCAATATGCATTTAAACTGATAAATGAAATTAAAAGTAGACTTTCTAAAGGAGCTTTAATCAACAAACTCATGTGAAATTTCCTAGCAATAATCATACATGCTAATTGTTATAATTTGGATAATCTTAATACTTTTCTAATTTTCTAAATAAGCTTTGAAAATGTACTAATGTTAAATAGAATTTTACCTGAGTTAAATTGTCATTAAATACGCAATTAACTAGTTTATCACCTACAAAGCTGCTTGCCTACCAAGACGAGCAGCTAACAAAGTAAGTCGGAATAGGGAACGAATGTACCTAAAGCAACAGACATCAGAAATAAAGCAAAATTTCAAACGAAATAATATAACGTTGTCCTACAAAGCATACTCAAAAGAGATTCCAGAATATGTAGTTCCTAGCTAGGTATTCATAGGAGCAGATGGTTCACTTGTATTAAATGATAAAGATAATTGCGAAATACTAGCCGTATATTTTGGGAATCTGCTTAACTGTAGTACACCCTTTTTAACGTTTAACTAAATTAAGTTCACACAAAATTAAGACTCTCCTCCATCTGAAATAGCTGATGTTAAAGAAGCCATAAATACCTTTACGAATAAAAGGGAAAGTGATAAATATGGCTTCTTAGTATAATTACGGAAACTCGGAACTCCTTCGAAAGCTACTTCCAACAATTTAGAAGTAACGGCGTTCCATGAACATGCAAAGAATAACTGAGTCAAGGCGGAACAAACAAATGTTATGCTACCAGTCAAATAACTATTTTACGCCAATATATGAAGACATAAAAAATCATACTATCTGGACTCCTCAGTTGTACAACGAGAATGGAATAGTACCTGTTTCCACATTAGTGTGAAAAAATTGCAGCATGAGGCGGAACAAATCTATATGACACGATAAATTCATTTCTGCATTGAGTTGACTGAAACTATGTGTTCTACAAGAGAATGGAGAGAAACATTAGTTCAGGGTCTTAGACTGAGGAAAGGAAGAAAGAAACACCAGAATGAAGAATAAACCTGTGGAGGAGAAGAAGCTAGTAATTATGGTATTTCATAACTTCTAACTTAAACTCGAAGAAGTACTTATTTATGGATATGATAATTCACAGAACGAAAATACCACTCAACAATCATTGTCTGAAGTTTTAAAAAAATTAAGTTATCTCTTATCATATATCCCCCTAATGAATATATTCAAGAAAAATATTTGGAAATTTTGCATCCATCATAAATAAACTTATGAAATGAAGTTTGAACCATTTTAGATCCTTCACATTTAATTAAGTAAAATTCACATTTAATTAGTAAAACTGTTAAATAACGTTTAAAATCACGTTCCAATATATTTCTTGTTCTATCATGAGCTCTATGATATCCTCCACAATTAGCGTTTTCTTTAGCACTTTTTCTGCTGATAGCTTCTTGGATTTCCACCTCTTGCACGAGAAGAAGGTGTGTTCAGCAGTATCAGTTTCTCCGCAGTAGAAGCATTCCGGGGTTGCTTTTTTTCCAATGCGGTATAGGTATTCCCCGAGACACCCATGTCCCAAGAGGAATTGAGATAACCTGTATTTAGTTTCCCCATGTTTCCGGCCGATCCAATTCTCTATATGAGGGATAAACTTCCTTGTCCATTTGCGTCTCCTCCCATTTGGTTTGCCAGTTTTCTACGTAGCGATTTGCCTGAGATTTGCGTTTTCTCACCCAAGCCTGCCGGGCCAATTTATCCTGTAAATCAACGAGTGCTATTTCGCTATTTTACAAGTTAAATGGTCATTAATAAGGTTTTTTTTGACAAATTCGAATATAATATCGAATCCATCACCAATAAACCTTTTTAATATTATTTGAATAATGTTGAAATATTTTTAAATCAGCATTTAATTTATTCCATTCTTAAATGAAGTATGCAGGGGAATTTTGCGAGTTAAATTGTCATTAAATACGTAATTAACTAGTTTTTCAATTAGTTAATTCACAGAACGTTAACAGCGCTCAATAATCATCTCCCAGTGTTTTTCCTGCCATCGTAAAATTAACATATTTCTGATTTAATGCGCGTTAACGTCTCAACCGGCTCTGAGAGCGTCCAGTCTTCAATGCCCGGCGCCTCCACCCGTACAATTAGGAATGTTAATAGACACTCTCGCCGATGTCGCCGACGCTTGAGATCATTAAAGCCAGATTGTTCTTTTCGGCAGTTCTCTGCTGCGATGCTAATATCAGGCGTGCGCGCCGAATGCAAATTGTGCGTTCCTAATCTGTTTTTAATGCTTTTTTCGCCAATTCGTAAATATCATGCTTGAAACATTTCAGTCACCTTCATCCAGACAGAGATTAAATACGTACAGCTCATTTCAAGAAGCGGCAGGGGATATGGGACATGAACGGCAGGCGGGAACATGAAACGATTTGCACGCCGCCCGTGATAGCAGGAAATTATGCTTTTGCTAGCGACGCGGGCGGTGCGTCGTTTGTGCATCCTGCGGCGCTGTACTATACGGTGATAGTTCACTGAGTTATTGGCGCATTATCCGCACTTTAATGTGCATCGTCATCGTCGTTTTGCCGCTAAACACCCGCCGCCGTCAACGCAAGCGACTCGTAAACTTAATTGTCAAGAAACGATGTCGATAAATAGCTCTCTGATGGCGCCCTCAACATCCTTAATTATCTGACGGGGACTACAATTTACAAAAGTGCGATCATAAGTTATTTTTACTGCATAGTTACCGAAGTTGGTTTTATCAATTTTAAATTTCACACACACTGAGTTCTTCCAACCTAAATAAACTCTCATAAAACTGGACGAAATGATTAAAATTACTTAAATTCAATTTCTCAGTGTATATTTTTACAGAATAGTTTATAAAATATGATTAATTAATTTTACCCTTCACATATATGGTGTTATTTAAATCTAAATAAAAGAAATTATTTAATTTCCTCCTAAAAGTGGATATGTCTAAATTTACTTAACTTTAATTTCGAAGGACATCTTTTTAACAATTAATTCAAAATTTGGAGGATCTTACATTTCACGTATATTCAACCATTTTAAAAGAACATGTAAAATTTCTACATAAATGTCGACAAAATGATTAAAATTCCTTAAATTGGGTCTAGAAGTGTGTATTTCCAATGCATAGTTTTGCAATTTGTATAATCAATTTTACACTTTTCATATATTTGGTCAATCTAATTATAAGAAAAGATTTAATTTCGCCATAAAATATATAAAACGTTTAAATTAACATAAATTGAATATGGAAGAGCATATTTTTCAGAACAAGTACTGAATTTGATTTATTTGATGTTGGAATTCACTTACTAACAAAATATAAGGCGAATTATATTTCTTTAAAAAAGTTGACTAAAATTACTTCAATTGCATTTCGAAAAGACGTGTATTATTACATATTATAGTGATTTTCATAATCTGATATTAATATTATCGTTGTATAGTAATTGTTTACATGATACTCCATTGAGTGTTCAGGATTACACATACTATGATTGTTAAGTGATGAGTGGATATATACCTATGGTGTTTGTAGTTGTGGTTTTTAGTTATGTGAATTTGAAGTGTGGATTTGGTGTTATTTTTTATTCATAATTAATTTACACTTGTGGGTTCCATCCCCGGAGACTCGCACCCGTCCGCAGTGCTACCTAGGTGAGCTAAACTATACAATTTCCTCTAAATTAATTTAAAAATAATTTTGAATACAATTATTAAATTTACAGCGGCGACTTGCCGAGCTGTGGAGCTGCGTAGTCATTAGATCACTGAAGTAAGTAATGTCGGGCGTAGCTACGCGTTAGATGCGTGACCACTTGGTCTTCCCACTCAACAAGCGGCTACGGCGTCGTATGCGAACTCCTGAGTTCGCGGTAAAAACGCGAACGAAGGTTAGGCGATTCGCTTGCAACGGTCCCCAGAAAACCCTATTTGCACAAGAGTTCAGAGCAGAACCATCAGTACCTAGACCGGATCGGGCCGGGAGAAAGTTAGTAATCCCTTACACCACTATGCGGTAGAAAAGGGTTATTGATTAAATAAATAAATATTAAATTTACTGAAATTGAATTCAGAATAGTATATTTCGTACACTCACAAGAAGAGTGTTCCAATTGTCCAACACCAAATTGATTGAAACTTTTTATACGTGTAGTACATATATAGAAATAATTTGAGTTAACGGAATTTTATGCCGTTTTGAGCCGTTTGTTCAAAAATAATTTTCAAAGTTTTCCACAAATGAAGCATGGTATATCTTGCTTTAACAGCAATGTTGAAGGTTGTAGTGTGTGAGGTTTGTAGTGGGTGAATTATTAATTATAATTCACCCGGTGGATTACCCACCTCGGGGAATCGAACCCGTTCTCCTACGTTCTAAGCCGAGACGATACCACTAGGCTGCCCAGGTGGGCAAAAATATTAAATTTACTTAAATTAAATGGAAACTATAAGTGCGTATTTTCCAGAATAGTATATGAAATCGGTGCAGTATATTTTACACACATGTAGAGTTTTTTTCCATATAAATAAATTAAATATATTATTTGCTCATAAAAGTGGATAAACTACGTTTGAAATTGGTTTAAGTAAATTCATTCAAATATAGTACATTATTTTTCAAAAGAATAAACCAAATTATCAAAGTTACTTATATTAGACACTTTTAATCTATATAAAATAAAATAAATATTTTTTTCGTAAAAATTGATAAAATGATTAAATTAATTTAAATAGGATTTCGTAGAATATATTTTTCAGAATGAATTTGATTTAATCTTTTTTTTTCATTTCACACATTAAGTTATATCTCCCTGCACAGAACATATGGTATGTAATATCACCTCTGCAAAGTTGATAAAACGACTAAACTTGAATAGAATTTCGAGAAGAACATTTTGTATAATGGCCCCTGAAATTGGTTTACGCAATTTTATATTTCGGACACGTTCAGTAATTTCAACCAAAAGGTAATAAAATATAATATTTCTTCATAGAAGAGTAAGAAAATATTAAAGTTACTAAAATTCGATATATCAGTGCATATTTTCCTTGAATAGT
>WSZQ02063781.1:17649-28499 GCA_019419845.2 Weissflogia rhopalogaster
CAATAAGTAACTGTATTTTATATTCATTTATGGAAAACTTCAATGAAAATGGTCCTAACTGGGTCAATTCCCGGCGGCAATCTAATAAATTTGGTATCAATCTACTCCTGAGAGCACCCTCTTTTTGATGATATCTTTTGTGGCCCGATCTTTATCATTCATTCATCATTCATCATTCATCATTGGGACAAGATATCTTTTTTTTGCAATAAGTGGCCGACGCGTTGCCGTCGCGCCGGACTTTCCCCTCTTCAACTTTTCTAATGTCAGCTTTAGTTTTTTTCTATATTTGTATTTAATTAGATGAAATGTTATTTACACTAATACTAAAACCAGTGCTAGTCTAAAAAAGGATAATTTATACCTAATTAGTATATTTCATATCAAGCGCTATAAACGTGTTATTACGCACGAAGAGAAGTTATGTAGCACTCTGTGTGTGCGTAATATGCTGTTTGCACTTGAGTAAAGTACTTTACTTTATCAACGACCAATTTGATTAGACACGCCGACTAAATTTAAAATTGTATATTTCCGTGAACAAAACATTGATCAAGGAGGCACTGTGCGTTTTTGCCACTTTCACTACGGCGCGTCGTGCTTTAAGATGCTAAAATGTAAGGTACCGGGTATATAGAGATAAAATGCACACCAACGTAAAGAGTGGCTTATTCAATCAGTGTACAATGCGTTATTTGTTGGGTTAGTGTTGTTTGGTAGATGAATTTACATGATTTTACTATTTATTTCTCCTATTAAAGTAGCGAAAATAATTGATAAATAAATTGTGTACACTAATTACTGCTCGTGATGGCGCATGGACGCGGTGAGCAAGCGAAAAGTCCATCGGCGGGTAGCAGCTGTTTGAGTTTGGACCGATCCCGCCATCCCGACTATCCCCATTGCTCCAACCTCCCTCCCAACCCTCTGCACCAGCACCGGTTCGCTGGCTGTGATCAACAGACAAACGTGGAAAAAAGTTTGCAATTGGATACCGAGGTATCGAAAACACAAGGGGCGACAGGAAAAAAGTCCGATTGTCGAAGAGAAGGATTTTTAGATTCTGGATTACTGAAGAACGACGGAGGTGGACGGTTGGAAGAGATTTTTTCATCTTACTGCTAGAAAAAGTTTGTTCTTCTCATGCAATTCAGACTGGTTTCATTGGCGGCTATTGTAAGCTGTTCGGTGACTACTATCGCGATTGAAATGAAATTCGCTTCAACTTCGAAGTAGAACCATCATATACAGTATGGTTGAACACCAAGAGTTAATAAAATTCGAAGGTTGTTCAAAAATTTTGACATATCGCAGTTCTTTGTCGGGAACTTCTATAATTTCTGGGATTAAACCTGAGTTGTCAAATGTATGGTTGTTATTATTCCAAATCTGCAAGCCACTCGTACAAACTGGTTTTAGGATTGTTTACTTGTTTGACCTAAGCAGAGGAAGTCTTAAATTAAGTTTGCAAGGCTAAATTGTAAAATCATATATGATTTAATCAAGGAATACAAGAAATAATTCTCTCCATCAGACTACAAGAACCGGGAAAATTAACATTGACAGCAAACAGACATATATAACAAGTCTTTAGTTAGTTGAGATAATACACAATCTTATTATATCCTCCTTGAGTGAGTATCTTTCTTAGAATCCACCTCCCATGACGGAGTGTTCCCGTCGGCAAATGGAAGCTCCAGAATTTGGGTCAAGCCGCGTCTTGTCTTAGCGCATCCCTAGTTACGTAGCAATCGTAGGAACACTCGGCGATGAGTCCTCACGAGCAAGAGTTGGACGTGAGAGTTTTACGTCCGTCGCGCGGAAAAGTTGAGCGCAGAGGCGCAGAAAAACCGGCAGCACTTCGGCGAAGAGGAAAAACTCTCCATTCCCGGATGGCAACGGCGCGAGCATAAATGCGTAAGACGATAAGTAAGACGACGGGGGTGTAAATTAAGGTGAAACCACGATTCGCAAAAATAATGGATGAATAGCTCGGCAGTCTGATGCAAACGAATTAATGCATTAAACTCGGTGCTGGAGTTTGCGGTCATGTATTATGTACATTTAATGATGCCTACTGTTTACAGTCGCTTGCTGTTGAAATTAAAATGCGACTCCATTTGCGAATACACGAGCGTGTTGGAACTAAATTTGTCGCTGGATTTTTGGTTGTGTTCATGCTTTGTGTGACGCGGTCTTTGTTTTATTGTAATTCTGCGGACAGGACGGAAGATTAAGAAGTTTTGTTTTCGAGGGGAAGAAATAGATTCTAAGGTAGTTCATTCGACGAAAAGAATGACTGCTCTGAAGTTAACTACAGGACCCAGATATCAAAGTTAGTTAGCGTATCATATGGGAGGTGAGTTTTCGAGTGTAGCGCCTTTGATTACATATGATACTTAGATTATCAGGTCAGCATTAAATTAAAAATCCGCGATATTTGCGCGGCCTGTGGAGCCTGTCAAAGTTTATAATTTATCATGAACTCAGAACTGTGTTTCGCGGCCTTCCAAAAATCCATAAACCAGACATGCCTCTTCGCCCAGTGGTAAGTTTTTTAAACTCACCAACCTACTATTTATGCAAATACCTTAGCCAGATCCTCGAGAACTCCTCAACAACATCAAAGATTTAAACTTACCGCATTCATGTAAATTAGCATCATTTGTCGTGAAAAATCTATTTCCTTCGGTACCCCTATACAAAGCCGCAACCATCATAAACGAATAAATCGATAGTCTAAATTTACCCAATGGAGATGAACTCAAGAAAGCTTTGGACATCTGTATTGAACTGAACCATCTCAAGTTCAATAACAAATCTTTATCCAAAAATCGGGTTTATCCATGGGCTCACCAATCGCTCCTCTGCTCGCGGAAATTTACATGGACCACTTAGAATCTAATATATTCTCGTTAGATGATACCCTCATTAAGAATGTTTTTAGCTGGAGACGGTACGTAGACGACATTTTTGTATCTGGACCGGGACTACTCGTCTGCTTTCAAAATTCTTCAACTTAATTAATAATAATAAAAGAAAAATATACAGTTTACTATGGAATTTGAATGCAATAATTCTCAACTTTCTGGACCTGACATTGTCAAAAATAGACAATAAATTAGATTTCAATATTTACCGCAAGAATTCCACAAGAGACGCAATTATCCCATTCCACTCTTTTCATCCGATGAAAAACGTGCTGCGTTAAACTCCTTAATCCATAGACTAGTCCATGTCCCGCTGACACCTACCAACGAACACAATCGAACTAAACACAATAAAATACATTGCCGAAAAGAATGGATAGCGAGAATATTCGGTCAACAACATCCTAAATAGGAAGTTGACCCAGTATACTCGAAATTTATTATTCCCATGCATCGAAGACACTGACAACATGCGGTTAGTCAAAATAAGATACGTAGGCCCATTGATCAACGTGATAAGCATGGCACTACGAAAACAAAATATCCGAGCAGCGCAATACAACGGCCTGACTGAAAACATTCATCAACACAAAAATAAAATCTAGTGGAGACCATTTATTTTGGTCCGGGATTTACCAAATCAATTGCCAGCACTGCAATAAATTGTATATTATTGACAAACGGGAAGCAACTTCTTAACACGTTTCAAAGAACATCTTCAAATAAATTCTTCTAATCCTCATATTTCAGCGTTGACTATTCACAATCTCAAAATATTACACCTGGATAAAAAGGGTCATAAATTGAACGTTCTATAGGCATGTAGATTGAAAGGAAGCAATCGAAAAATACCTAGGTCAGATACTGAATGACCAACTTACTTGTAAATACCCCACTCACCCGCGCACTTAGTTTTTAAGTATAAATAGCATTGTAACTTCAAGGTGATGGCATCATGAGCCGAAATGTACATTGTACAATAACAAGCGTCAAAATAAAACAGTGAAACACAGTTCTGAGTTCGTGTATTTTGTGAATAATTTTACATCATGTTTTATCAAGAAGTGATAGTAAACTCCGTAAATTATTTATAATTTTACTTTGGAAGGTTCATTCGGCGACATATATGTCCGGTTTTTTTCGGTAACGAGAAGAGTTTCGTAAGTCACATCAAAAAATGCAAAAAATACTGAATACAACTATGTATGTCCATTTTCTTCATTTTCTTTGTGGCCTATGGAGCCGATCAAAAACCCGCGATAATTATATACTAAATTAGTGTACCCTTACCATAATTTTCGGTCAAATTGGGTTGTTGCGAACATTCCTCCTATTGACAACATTAACCTTAGACGATAACGTCGAAGGTCTTTTATCTTAGCAGGATCTGAACTACCCGTTCGTTGACAGTAATGATTGAGTTGCGGAAAGAGGTTGACACATTGAAGTTTGGATTGCGACTAAATTTATTTACAAAAACAATTACATTATCTCGACTGACGTTCACTCTTACGACTTCCCATACCATACATCTCTACCTCGAACATCCGTCCTTCTCATCTACTTTCGGCTAATCCGGGCACTCGCTCTCTCTCTCCAGTTCTTCAAGGTGTGCGAAATGCTACCCTTAGGCATAGCTTTGCCAAAAAATTGCTGCACATTTCGCCACTCGCAAGTCCAGCTTGCCCGATCAACGTGAAATCCTTTACGCAAAAATGGTCCCACCAGATGTACTTGAGCAAAACACGATCTAATGGTTTTTTTGCTCACGCATTCCAAAAACCACCCAAATCGCTAAATGTAAACATCGTAATTCTGGGACCAGGCAATAACCCTGAATGTGAATTATGTTGCAAAACTTAAATGTGACGATGTTAAAGTGGTTTAAATGTGTTAATAAATTAGCTGATTGCAAATTGTAAAATGAAAAGGGTTAAGATAATTACCGTGAGGAAATATCAGCGATTAGTGTGTTTGAAATATGCGCAGGTACTGTCTAATTGTCTAACATTTTTAAAAGGATTAATATATTTTCCCCGATAAGTAAGTTTCTCATTTCTATCCAAATAATTTTCTAGGCGGCTTGATATCATGGCTGGACAATAGGTTTGCATATCTTTCCTTTCTTCCAAAGATCTGCCGTTTCTTTCGAATATCCATACTGTCTATAGACCCTCACAAAAGCTTTATTAATACATGGAAAATATACGACCGTGCACTAACAGTTTACAACATGGGTGTTGCACAATCCTGACACTGCCCTTGTAAGTAATTTAATGTTGTTACACCGGAAGTAATAATAAGGAAAAAATGTATTACGATTCGAACCTCCACGTAATGGAACAGTTCATTTATGAGAACTGCTGAAATACTTTCCTTCTGGTGTAACTGTAGTGCTCATATCCATGTAGTTATCAAAGGGCTCTGCGTCGATTAGCATCCTTCCATTTATCATTATTAAACACCGAGTACTCGGAAAATATTTCAAAAACACTTTGTTTTCTAGAATTTTTCGGTGTTAGTATTGAATGATTTACGTTTCTCTCAATATATTTGCGAAGAGCACTATTAGTTCCTCTCCAACTGAGTTTTTGTCCGCTATACGCAAGCAAGCATATTCCACTTGCATTATTATTATTGAGCATAGTTCCGTCGTATGTTTTTCTTGCTGAATGTCACATATATCTGGATATTAGTATGGTCTATCTTTTGTAACAAAATGAGATTTGCTATTAAATAAATGGTTAATTTATTCGATATGAAGTTATTATTTTTGGAAATTGGAGATCAAATCGTGTACTTATATAGAAAAATAATGTATTTTTTCCTGGCAAATCCAACAATACTAAATATGCAGCTTCTCGATACTGAAACTTTCTAGATGTATATCTTTTGTCGTGAATTTAATTTAATCCAGAAGAAGGTAGATTTGCTAGGCGATTGGTATAACGTTTCAACATTAAACTCATTTGCGTAGTAGCCCAGTTGGTAAGATCGCTGCTTACCACGCAGGGAGATCCAGGTTCAAATCCTGGTCGTGTCACCTACTCGCGCCGGCAACCACATTATCATCTGTGGTTGTCGTTATAGAAGTCTTCTTCACCCTGGGTAAGGTTAGCAACCTACCCAAAGGGAATTAATATGCTCTTAGTTACCCAGAAAAATTCTGGAAGAATGATAGGCCACCGACCTGTGCCCGTTCAGCGACAAGCGGGCGTACAAAGAAGAAGAAGAAATTCAGTTGTATTTTTATACAAAAAACTGCGGCTGCCTTGTGCCATAATTTTTAAATTTATATTTGGAACAATAGTAAAGGCGACATAAATGTTCAATCTGCTCAGAAACTAAAAGTCTCTAGCAAATTTTAAGTCACATAAAGAAATTGGAAAATAATAACTGTTTAAAAAAGGCAGGTCTGTGATTTTTCCTATTTTCCAAGCGGCTTGTGTGTCGTATTAAGGATCAGCGATCATTTTATACGGAAATAAATATAATTAGGTGATCCATTATCCAAGATAAAATGCAATAATCTTAGAAATCACACAAAAAGTAGCAAAATATTCTGAATAACACCGTTTCATTATCATAAAATAATATTTGTATGAAATATATTTAAAAAATGTTACGATATAATGAAAATATATCGAATTTGATTTGTACGAAATTCACACGTTTTTCAAAATTCGGCTTAATCCTGTTACGGTTTTGTCTCTGAAAGCCCGGGTTTAAAATCCGGACAAAAACTAATTTACAGCGCCCTCTAGTGTAAAATAAAAATACTGTACGCTGAAAGATTAAATTTCATTGATTATTAAAAGATGGTATATAAATAAAAACAAAAAATAGAAACAAAAAAATTGAAAAAGATAAATTCATTTACCAGTATTCTTAAATAAAATGGCATATTTCCAAATATGCATTAAATACAATTACTAGTCAATTTGAGGCAAGGAGGCTTCGTTCGCTTGTTGTACAAATAAATATGTTAAAACGCGAGCGTGCTATACATGTCAAAAAAATATCGATATTGAAATATATCGATATATCGGCTTCAAAATTTCGATATTAATCGATAATTCTATTTTTCCTAATATCGATATATCAATATCGAAATTGTTAATATCGTTTTGACATGTCATTGACATAACCGCCATCTGTTTAACATGATTGAAACATAAACAAACCTACAAACCATCGGTTTAATATAGGTAAAGACTCATAGAGACCGCCAGTGTGCAGATTATAGTTTCTAGGCAAGACATAACATAAATATCGACAATTAATTTACATATCGATAATTAATTCATAGCAAAATCGATATTAGTAACAATTTGTATCGATATTTGTCGGTATATTTATTGATTGACAATAAGTTTTTATATTTTATAAAAAGATTATGTTTTCTATTAAATCACGGAGACAGGTTAGTAACACAACTATATGAGTTCGAGATTACATGTTTATTAATGATCACTGTAGATTGTTGGTAACTGTAATAAGTTCTGAAATCCATTTACAGATGGCGTTTCGATAGGATCGATATAGATAATATCGATATTTTAAGGACGAAATGTCGATATTGATATATCGTAAAATTGTAAATATCGATTTCAAAAATATCGATATTTCATCATCGTCTGACATGTCTAGTGCAATTAATCGCTGTTGTTTTAGTGTCAAGTATCAACAAACTCTCGCGCACTCGCGTTGATTACCGTTTAAGAAACAGAAATTTTAGCATCATCTAGAAGTGGGGTGCACTTGCGTTGATTTCGGTTTTGAAAACAGAACATTCAGTATCAACCAGTAGTGGGACGCAACCGCGCAGCGCATCGATGCAGGTATACAGGTATCGGAACCCGATACTTTCAAGATCAACTGATTCTGGTATAGATATCCAAAACTTTTACGAAAATCCGAGTTAAACCCTTGAAAGTAAAAGCTCAGTTTCACCCGTAACTGACAAGGCGGGTCCGAGTAACCCAGAATTATCGTATACCCCTGACATGACTAGTAGCAATGGCTCTTCCCATTTTAATATGGCTAAGGACATGAGTAGAGCCTTTTATTCTTTAAAATACCATCTTTTATCAGGGTTTTCAGTTGCACCACTTTATTTATTTCGAAGAGGCAGGCGGGATTCAAATTTGTGTTACTGTGGGGAAATTGGCATTTTAAATATGTTTTTTATGTAACTCCAACAGAATTAATCAAAATATTTTGTATAATAATTTATTGAATCAAGGGCTCTTCTCCATTCAATTTAAATTTTGTGCTAGCTTTTGCTACTCCTCTAATTTTCGAATCTCTCTTTGAATTTTCAAATAAATCATCATTTAAAAATTAATGTCATATTATTATTTGAATGTTCACTCATACTTTTGCCGTTCTGCTGTCAGTAATGTCATCAGTTTAAGTTGATACATAACCTGCTTCTTTTATGTGGAGTTAGTTCTGGTTCAGAGGGCCTTGTTGCCAAGAGCCTTAAATCAGCAAGAAGAAGAAGAAGAACCTGCTTCTTTTATGTGGAGTTAATTATGGTTCAGGGGGCGTTGTTGCCATGATCCATAAATCAGCATGAAAAAGAAGAAAAATTAAGCCATGATACTTTCTCCTTTCTCAAGTATCTCCGTAAAATATACAATAGTTATATGCAAAGATTAAGCACACTGCAATTTCACTCGCGAAATTGTTTGTAAGCGCCTAAATATTTTTTAAATCAAATTATTTATATTGTGCACTATGTTTTTACAAAATCATAAAAAATAAAAATGCGTTATTTTCCTATAGAAGTGATAGTAAATTCCAACAATTCCAAGCGCGCATAAAATATATTTTCCAAATTGTTTACACTAGTATACACAATGCAGAAAATACGTCATGTTCACATCTGCATTAAAGTAGCAATGGAAAAAATATAAAATATCAACAGAATTCACCAAACAAGAAATAAATGGGGGCACAAAAATGCGTGTATAACCGTGCGTAAAAATTGGAAAATTGTACTCATAACATGCTGGAAATTGTTTTTCGTCCGCCACTTCCAGGCTACCCGTTGCCTCCCCCCACATGTGACCATTCTTATGGCTGCCACCATTGTGCGCGATGTACGATGGAAGGGGCTGCAATCGCGGCGGTAATTGTAATCCAGGTTGCCTATATCGCATTTGCGCATTTGCGGCCGGGGGATTTATGCGATTTTTCCATTAGGCCGAAATGTGCATCGCACGCCGCCCCCGATCCGCCGGCTGCAATCGACTGGCACACAAGCCGGACGCAGACGAGAGGATGGTACGTTCAACATGGAATATTTATGCTTCGTTGCAGCGTACACAGCCGCCGCTAGTTCGAGGACGAACTAATGAATACAAATGGATTGAAACTGTTTAGAAACTGTCGATAATTGTATACATTGTGTTACTATTTTCATAATTAATTATATTCTTATTCCGTTAAAAATATAGTTTACTTAATTTATCAACACGCGCTGTACGTGTTTAATAAATTTAGGCCAAATTGATGTATATTAATTATGTTAGTCTATTAGTGTCTAGCGATTGTACTATCCGATAATAGTAATGTATTGGGTCGAAGTTTTAATAATAGCAGAATAAATAAAAGATAATCTATTTTAATAATTCAGTTAAATATGTGAAAATGAAAAGGGCTGGCCCACCTGGGCAGCAAAGTTGGTAGTGTACCTTCGGTGGACCACGCAGGCAAACGGGGTTCGAGTCCCCGGGTTGAATTATAATTAATAATTCCCCCACAACACATTTCAAACAACTATTAACATTATTCATTATTCAAAGAATCAACATGCATCGTTCAACACTCTACAATACAAAGCAACTACCACAAATTCACAAATTATAAACATACACAATGAAATTGTAATCAAAGCGGAAAATGCCCATGGTTGATAGCAACTAAAATATATACATTAATTTTTCGAAAATATTTGCACTTTGTAACATAATGATGTCAATTTCATTAACTTCCTTTATATATCTATATAAATGGATACTTATTGATTCAAAACGAAGTTTTCAAAAGGCTTTCGGCATTAGCGATTTAGAGGTCTGAAATTATAGATAATTATCTAAAAAATGTAATACATCTTACCGAAAATGGGCAATTTGCTAAAATGGATATACAACAAACCAGAAGGAAACAACTGGGTAACTGTGTTTTATAAATGATTTTTCTTGGATTAAATTAAATTCAAAGGATCGATTCCCAGTGGATGAAGAAGCAAAATGAGTTTTTCTTATCAATTGTATGTCTCTAGTAATACTAATTATATTGCAAATTAGTTGAATAGAGAGAATATCCAGAGCCGATACATAAATCAAACTAATAATAAAAATTCACCTTGGTAACCTAAGCCCCTCGTGGTGTCACCCATTATAGCTTACCCAGGCGGGAACTATCAGGATATATTATGCCATTTTCATAAACTTCAACTTGATTAAGTCATGAATTCATGAATTTAAAAGGACTTACTCTTGTTAAAGATGTAGTATCTTTTATGTAGTGGATCAGGGTCCGGCTGCTATGTATGAATTATTTCTAAGTCTTTCGACTTAGAAACGCAACACTAGATTGGGGTACCTTAACTTGGGAGTTAATTCGAGCATCGAAACTCTGCCCAAACAGTGTCTTTCTAGTTTAGAACCAGACTTTCGTCCTGCTGGTTCGGATCAAGACTAATTTTATTCAACTAAAAACTCCAAAAAGAAACTTAAACATCCTTACTCTTTGCTTGGGGATGAAAATCACTACCATACGAACCTACCTGAGTTTTGTGTGCGAGTGGCATTCTCGCATTGCAGTAAAAAGGTACCTTAGGTATACAAAGATGGGTGCAAGAGATAACTAATTGAAGTACAAGCGTATTTTCGAAAACTAGCAATTGTC